>CM024564.1:34650217-34871384 GCA_014182515.1 Eucalyptus microcorys
CAACACATTATATAGGAGAGGGAATTAAATTTTGGTAAATATTTCACTTCCGATTTTGCTTGTGTATATCGTTGCATCCCGCGTGATATTTCCTTTTGTATTTTTCAAATATTCCATCCGAAAATTTCCTTTCTACGCAAGAATATACTCCTCGATGTATATTACCTGAATATGTGAAAAATCCTACCTAAATATGCTCACTGTCGATCCAATGCTAAATGCGAAAATTGCAAATTAAAAATAAATGTACCTAAATTTATATGCTATGTAATTAATATTATTAGGGATAAAATTAACCCCTAATTTTTAATGCGATAAATGTCTAAACGGGTTGCCAAAATTTAGGTGTCAACAATTGTCCCTCTTTGAATGTGAGCTCGTAGAGGTTGCCTTCAAAGACAAATTGAGACCTAAATTTTGACCATGCACATACAGTGAATGATTTTTTTGTTGGAAAATGAATTCCATTTTAAATGCAATTTATATGATATATGGAAATGTAAATGATAAATGAACCTACTTGGAATAACTTACCTTCAGAGATGATAGAGTAATTTGAGATAATCACTGTTACATGTCCAGGACCCGTACTTTTCTACGAATGCCCAGAATTGGGAAATAGATGTTGTCTAGGACCTGTACCATTCTACGGTCACCTAAACGGGGATCTGCCTTCCAAAACCCGTACCATTCTACAGTCGCCTAAATGAGGAAATAAATGTTGCCTAGAACCCGTACCATTCTACGATCGCTTAAACAAAAAAAAAATGATTTTCCAAGACTCGTACCATTATACGATCGCTTGAATTGGGAAATAGATGTTGTCTAGGACCCGTATTATTCTACGGTCACCTAAACGAGGATTCACCTTCCAAGTCCCGTACCATTCTACGGTCGCTTGAATCAGAAAGAATCTAGAGAAAATTTTTGGGGACAACTCAATTGAGTGTCGATTAAGAGGACTCTAGGCTACAAAAGCACGCCAGGTCGATAAAAGAAATTTGGGCTACAGAAGCACATCGGTTCGATAAAAGGGACTCTGAGCTATGAAAGCACACCAAGTCAATATAAATGTACACTGGGCTACGAAAGCACGCTGGGTCAATAAGGAGGGACTCCAAGCTATAAAAGCACGCTGGGTCAGGAACTCTGGGCTACGAAAGCACGCCAAGTCTATTAAAAAGGACATCGGACTACGGAAGCACGCTGAGTCAATGAAAATGACTTTGGACTACAAAAGCACGTCAGGTCAAGAACTTCGAGTTACGAAAGCACGCCGGGTCTATTAAAATAGACATCGGGCTATGAAAGCACACCGAATCAATGAAAAGAGACACTGAGCTATGAAAGCACACCAGGTCAATGAAAAGACTCTAGGCTACGGAAGTACGCTAGGTCAGTGAAAAGGGCTTCGGGCTACGAAAACACACCGAATCTCAAGGCTTCAAGGAGCAACTTAAATGTCGAGTATTACTCGATCTTCAAGAAAGTATTACCTGTCAGACATGATTAGAGCAAAAACTGATATGCATTCATTAAAAACGTAGACAATTTGATCTACTCTAAAATGCACATTTCAAAATTCAGTGAAGTTTTCATCAATTTAATCAAGGTTTATGCATAATGACTTTACCATATTTGTATCACCCAAATTTCCACAGGAGAGAATTGTCATCCAAGGCAATGGCATAGATTTCTTAAGAATACTAAATGAGAAACTTTCAGTTGGAAAGGACTTTCATTCGCTCTCATTTAGAAGGGTTATTTTAGGAGAATCACTCCATCTCACTATCATCATACTAATAAGGGTCCGAGTATTCTCGCAAGTGGTACGACATTACCAATCTGAGAGGTCTTTAATAGAGACCGTAACGTAAGCTTGGTCAATGGCTTAACAAAGGGACTCTTTGAGTCAAGACTATTGAAAGAACAATTCTTTAGTCATCTCCGGGTTTACAAGTCAAGAACCTTGCAAAATGAGAAAGAAATAATCGTGCTCGCATTTCTTCGAGCGATGCTTATAAACATATGAACTCTCATGTTAATTCAAGTGCCATAATCTAAAAAGACTTTTTAAGGGACGTAACATAGGTTGGGTTTTATGGGTTGAGAAACAAAAGGATCATTAGGCTCAAGTATGTATAAAAGGTGAGAGTTGATGATCATCTTGGTATTGCCACCAGTTTTCTCCTTCACTAAGGATTGTTTTTGACAATGTGCTCCACCAACCGTGAAAGCTTGGTATTTGTGTTCTTTGAATGCTACTCCATGAGGAATGCAACCTTTTACAATTGATAGTCACATCTCTTGACTTTTTTTTTTCTTTTTCATTTTCATCTACGAGCATTGGCCTTGTTTTTATCAAGCACACCGCTTTTTCATACCCCTAGTTCTCATTCATTTTTTCTTCACCTTTTTCATGGGTGTTAGCCTTTCTTTTACCAGGCATACTGCTTTTTCATGCCCCTTAGTTCTATTTTGATTTCAATTCTTGCGCACAATGCATGCATCAAGCAATTACACTTCGAATGACACTCGAACTTTCAAGGGTCTTCATCTACTTTTGCCTTGCCCCAGTGTGGGGAATGATCACCAACTGGATTTAAAGAATTGAAATTGCAGGCTCAAGTAGGCTATGCAAATGATATGAGTGTATAGGATAGAGAATGAAATGCTCTTCATCATCTTAAGGTACTTAAATTACCACATTAATTCAATGTAATAGCACGACTTGAATATTAATACAAGCGAGAGCAAGAAATTGCTTTTTATTTTCCTCACCTCATGATGCCATCTTACCTCCAATTTGCCCCGATGTGGGGGTGATTCTTGATAGGGATAATTTGAAAAAGAATCTCCACAAGTGTATAAGGCTCAAAGTGGTTAAGCAATGGACCACATGTTGTGTTTGGGATAGAGAAATGAATTGCCCCTCATCATTTCAGTCATCGTACCTTTTGTGAGAGAACTCTTTACCTTGCAAATGTGGAACTTCCTACACTCATTTCACAAGTGTATAAGTAGGGGACTATGTATAGGATAAGGCTTGCCTTTCATCATATTGACACGTCTCATTTCGCATTTTTAAGCATTTGATACCACTTCAATGAATTATCCGTCTTGACAAATCTCCTCATGAAATTGGTGAGTTAAATAGGTAAAATCACTATGGAAATTCTCTTTTCAAAAGAGTCCAACGACTTTAAGCACAAAAAGCTTTTGTGACTTCAAAACAGACAATTTACTTCACACAAAGCATGATTTTAAGCATTCATTCGGGGAATTACCCCACAAAGGGATTGCCTTAGCAATGAATGTCCTTGCATTGTCCCTATCAATCAAGACTGAAAATCTGCTTTTGCCCTTGCACAAGAGAACGTGCATGAATAGGATACCATGCAACATCGGAGTAAATTCAAATTACACATCCATTTTGGCTTGGATTGGGATTTTGTCCCAGTCATGTCACTACTAGAATCTGTAGTGCCCCAATTCGTCATCTGCAAGGAAAAGAACAGAATGTCAACTCCAAAATTAATTATATTCATGGACGCAATGTTTCCATTTTATCCAAGACGGATGATCCTCTCTTGACTTGTTCCATCATTTTCTCATGGAAATGAGTAACTTCATTTGGCTTTCGAGAATGATATCTCACATAAGTTGTAATGAGATGTGCCACACATCACACTTTGGAATCTAGATGATCTTCTTTTGACTCGCCCTTTGTTTCTTATGATGTGCAAGGAAATTGCTCGGGACAAGTAAGAGGATAAATAATGCTTAATGTCTTCTTCACTCTTGGAAGATGTCATCAAGATCAGCTAGGAAATGATCCTTTGCCCCCACGTCTTTTTTCTTTCGGATGTATGTTCCCAAATCAATGGGCCCACTATCATTGGAAATTGACGCGTTATTTTCAAACGCCACTCTGTTATGCTCAGAGACATGAAGTAAATGAGTTAGAAAAACAAACAAGAGTAATCTAATGCATGCTTTTGGAAATAGCTTCAAAATTGATTTTTTTTGGATGAGGAAGCATGAAGAAGCCCAGTCCTCAGAATTTCTCCATGGATGGTATTTTTTTTTTTTAATTGTTGGATATTGTCATCGGGCTAGTTTGATGTACCCCATCATGTTCTCAAAACAAAACTTGTAATTTTATTGATATTCATCAATCGAATTACATTTATTGGAATATGATGTTCAAGCACAGAAGAAATTGAAATCAATCCTTAAAAAGCGATAAGAATTCCCATGCAAGGGAAGGTGTATGCTCCTAATTAAATAAGGAAATCGAACTACTTAGGACCATGAATCATGTGTACTTGAATTCTTCACCCTCCTTGATCTTGTGATGCGAACCTTTTAGGTTAGATATTATTCTCTCTAGATATGTCACTAGTCTCTTCATGATGGCATCAAATTCGGCTACCTCAGGAAAATGAGACGGTTCAAAAAGTCTTCTTGGCTTTCTCCTTGGAGTCACAATTTCTCATTGAAGATAGATCGCAACACTTTTGTTTGACGAGATTAGCTCTTTTTGATCCGTCATTTTAGCTCTCGATCGTGAACGGATGGGTGAGCGGGATCACTCCATAATCACCTAATTCAAATGAATGGGAACATGTAAGCATGAGGTGTAAATCGAAAGTCAAACCATGACAATGATCTAATCGATTTTTCCATTTTTATTTATTTATTCATGAAGAGTTTGTACAAGAAGGGCATTTCCTAAAAATGGACTATGAAAATAAAGATAGATGCCTTAGCAAGACCAAATTTCTTATAAATGAATTGAAAACAAATTCTCCAAAGTTTTTTTTTTTTTTTTTTTTTTTTTTGCAAATGATTCATTGCATGACAATTCCCTCATTTCATTTCTAATTGACAAGTGAATTAGATCAAACAATCAACCTAGATTGTCATGGACGGACCAAAAGTATGACAAAGCGAGTAAATTGCATAGTATAGGGATATAAGACTTACTCCACCAAGGAAACTCAATGGCAATCATAGAGACATGCGCATGGTAAGTGGCTCAATTTCTAATCTATAAGGTGAATCATTGGCAATTCCCTCATTTCATTTCTAATTGACAAGTGAATTAAATCAAACGATCAACCTAGATTGTCATGGACGGACCAAAAGTATGACAAAGCGAGTAAATTGCATAGTATAGGGATATAAGATTTACTTTACCAAGAAAACTCAATGGCAATCACATAGACATGCGCATGGTAAGTGGCTCGATTTCTAATCTATAAGGCTTATCAAAGTGGAGCCATAAGGATGATCGGACTAGCCACGCGCGTGTGGACTATGTCGGGTCCTCATGACTCCGGCTTGGTCAAAGAGTCCACCTGGGCTGCGGGCATGCGAACTGAGGTGGGTACTCTTGACACAAAAAAAAAACTTCGAGATTGAGATGGGCGACACGTACCGCGGGCTGGCGGTCGGAGTGGCATTCATCTCAATCCCATCCTAGATGATCCTATGCGGCTCAGATCCGGCGGCAAGTTGTGTGTGCAATGGTGTAGTGTAAATGCAAGGCAAGCCTTATACCTTCCATCTTGCAAGAACATTTAAGACCTTAAATGTTAGGGACGTACCTAGGATCCTCACTGCCAAACAAAAACATTTTTCAAAAGAGAAAATTGGCCTAAGTTCACTAAGTGTTTCAGCTTAAGTCTCTAGCGGAGTCGCAAAGCTGTCGCGACCAAAATTTCGGGTGAATCACCTAGAGTTTGGCTAATGGATTACTAAATCTAAACTTAGCTTGAGCTCTCCCAAGCCCATACCAATTCGCAACTTAGGTTCAAGTTCTTAACAGGCAATTGATTTTTAAATTGGGAGTCGCCACTAATCTATTTTTAGTGGGTCGATTAAAAATCCAAGTAAAGTAACGGGAGATTTACTTTACTCCTACGAACCAGAGATTTATGAGCTTGGGGACTGTGTCCTGCACACACGCGCTTATTCGGGCAAGGTGGACATTGCGGTCATAGAGAAATCGTGCAAGCTCCGAAAGGCAGCCCCACCGGTGCAGGACTCAACTTGGATCGGCTCTCTCAGGAGTTCATCGGGTCCTGGACAGGGCGCCCTGATCTTCTCCGTGACATCACCTGTCCTCTTTGCATTGATCTACTAAGGAAACTTAATATGACGAACTCAGCCTTATTGAAAGTCCTCCTGAGGTTTGAGTTATGATATATATTGAAGTACAAGATCACAATTACTGGAGAATTGGCGCAGAATGTCTTTCTTCTAGCAGCATGAAATTTAAGTTCTTGCTTTGCTTGACAGTGAGGAGAGATGTTAAGTTCTTTTATGAGATACGGGTCCTTTTCTTTGTTTCTTGTTAAACATACAGACATTGATCATGTTTGTTATGGAGCAGTTAACAAAGTGTCCTCGTTCTTACCAAATTCTTATGCTCCTATTTGTACCAGAGCCAAGCAATCGATGATGAGAAAACCAGGAAGATACTAGCAAGAGATGATAATTTCAATCATGAAGCAGCACATTGGGCTACTCTGCACGACCACCTGTTCACTGCATTGCCACCAGAAATATTCCTCCGCAGCCATCTTTTTCTCTCTCTCTCTTTCCAATGATCAGCAATCAGTCAAAATCAAGGCCCGAGTTCTTGACACTGGTGAAACCACCGAAGTATACGGAGATTTGCTCATCGCTGCAGATGGATGCCTCTCTCTAATTCGCAATCACTTTCTTCCCATTGTCAAACCAAGGTGGTTACTTCTCTGTCCAAATCGTTATGTGCCAATCCCTAACTTAGACATTTTGTTAGCTTACCATAATTATGTTGATATTATAGACATTCCGGCTATTGTGCCCAGAGGGTGTTTTCGATTTTTCAGGGAGCAAAGATTCTGAAACTATCAAAAACGTTAGGGAGGCACATCTGGAGTTTGGAAAATGCCTGTACTTAGACTTGGCACCTGGAAATCAAACTGTTCTTTTCGAGATCCCAAAAAAAAGGCTGAACTGGATATGGTATTTAAATCAACCTGAACCTGACTCGCAGGTAATATTCGCCCATCTTGCTCGTCACCAACTGTACTATAGTAGTAGCAATTGTGAATTTAGTTAGAGATGCAAATGATAATGATGGAAATTGTCGTATAGTTTTCCTGTCTATTCAAAAGATTAGTTGGAGAAACTAAATGAGCATCCCTCATAGAAGATCTGGGTATTGATATATCCCAAATTCATTAAAACCTAGATCACAGAAATCATCATAGATGTGTCTTTATACGTGCATTCCTGTCCATTAGTCCCTTGCGCCTTATAGTATATGATATTTAGTCTGTTATTGACAATTACAGGGAAATTTAGTTACTACAAAAGTAAGGGATGACTTGATTCCGAAGATGTACCAAGATGCAGAGAAAATTTGGCATCCAGCTTTAGTTCAGCTCACTAGAGAAACTGAAGAACCTTTCATAAATGCCATTTACAGCTGTGATCCACTAGAACAAATAGTTTGGGACAATGTGGTACTTGTTGGTGACGCAGCGCACCCCACGACACCGCACAGCTCAAGGAGCACAAACATGTCGATTCTGGATGCTGCTGTCCTAGGCTGGTGCTGGGAGAAGTAGGGATTGAAAAATCTAACAGCTGCTCTTGAAGAATAGCAATCCATTAGGCTACCTGTTGCATCCAAGCAAGTCTCGCATGCCCGGCAAGTCGGGAGGATAAAACAAGGCCTTACGCTTCCTGAGTGCAAACCTTTCAATCCTAACACAGCCACTTGGGAGGATTGCAAGATGCTTCTGCAGAGATACAGAGAGCCATGCCCTTCTTCAGACATAATCCTTTGCTCCGAGTGAGCAACCTTTTATTGTTCGGCAAATGGTGATCATCTCATATATGTTGCCATTCTGGTCGTGTCAATGTTGATTTCAGACATGTCATGGATTATTTCTAGCTCCAGCTGAATATAGCAAGAGATGTGTCTTATTAAGTATCCGACTTAAACAGGATTATCATGGATGGTGACACTCATATTAGACTTGTGTTAGAGAGTTAATGATCATTTCATTCACTGAAACACTATTTAATGTAGCTATTTCTTGTTCCAGTTGCAATAGCCCTTGTACGGCAGCACAAAACTTCTTCTTCACTCACACAAATTAGTCAACTTGATTTATGAATAAGAAAAGTTCCCTGATCTAACAGTGTGCCAAGGCTAGCCATCTGCGCATTCGCATCTCAATCAATAAGAAAGCTATTGATTACTTATCAAAATGAAATAGAAAGTTTTTAATGGAGTATCTTTAAACAGCCGAAAAGAACCTAGGTAGCACCTGTGGTTCAACCAAAACATTTCTGTTTTCATAAGACAGCAAACACGTTGAAGCGATCGTCCATCTTTTACAGGGCTAACGTAGCGTCAATGACAATTCACATGCTCACATGATAGGCATCACACATAAATATCATTTTTTGAAATTATCTGATAGTTTTGGCAAATATCATGGCCATATAATAAAAATACTGCACAAAATATCTGGTCGTCGTCGTCTAGCTATGACTCAATAATTCTGAGCCAAACTGCTGCATGTTTTGACTGAACATCAGGAACAAAACACAAAAGGCACAAGCTTTCATGAGACAATTATGTTCATAGATTCCCAATGGAGGGTATAGACGAAGAAACCTAGAAACCCACAAAGCCCGAGGCCAAGTCAGTGATAGTTGGAGGCAGCATCGCAGGATTATCCTCTGCGCACATGATCATTTTAGCAGGATGGGATGTCATCATTGAGAAATCGAACACGGCGCCAACTGGGAGTTCTGCTAGGGCGGGCCTCGGGATCGAACCCTTCAGCTCGGTAGCGGATCGAGGCGGATTGGAAGGGTCCAGCAACTCCACGACGCCTCTTTTTCTCTCGTTATTGACCAGGTCACTCTGTTGTGCGTTTTCTGAGTTCACGAGGACATAAAAATATATGTTTCTTCGAGTGGTTCAGACTCGAAGAATAAGTGAAAGCTTTTGCGTCAGCTAAAATGATTAGGTTCAGCTTCAATGCGTGAAGCTTCAGTTCATATCTAGCTAAGAGAATGTGCAAATTACAACTGATACAAAAGCCTTAAAAGCTAGAAGTGTGGTTTTCTTAGGATAGCAATTTAAATAGAAAAGTCACAATAGGTTTCTGTTTGGTTCAGCCAAAAAAGGTATTTGTGGTGAATCTGGTGATAGGTTTAATTAAGCGCATCAACATTGGAAAGACAACTGTGTGTATGATTTATGCGCAAGAACAGAGGTTTGTTTTCAGTTCCTTTCTGCTGTAGCCAAAAAGAAGTGGAAAAGAGAGAATGAAAAACGTGCAAGATGTGATATATCACAGATTGCTCCTGTAAAATAAGATGAGGATCATATATTATTTTTGCGAAAAAAAAAAATCAATTGTTCCACTGCCTTGGTATGATTTCTAGTGTTAGTCACGCCATATTAGACTTGAGTTTGCCTCAGAATGAGTTGGACTACATGATTCCATTCAATCAAATCATTGCTAATTTCCAGAAAAACAACGCAGAACAATGTGATGGACAATGAAAAGAAGGTGACCGGGTGGCCCACAAGGGATGAGGAATTTGATTTCAGAGCAGCACACTGGACCGACCTCCATGGCCTTACCCATGGGGAATTACCGTTTGGTGTCGGGTTATGGGATTAGCGTTCCCGTAGGATAGCCTATCTGATGACAACACTGAAGTCAAGGTCAAAACTCGAGTTCTCAAGACTAATGACACCATCAAGATAAGCCTTAACTTGTTTGTCGCAGCAGATGGGCGGTCTTTCTTTCTTTCGACAGAGTTTCTAGCCCAACCTTAAACTGGATCTTTCTGAAACCAGTGAATTTAGGACACTGTTTTATTGCAACATGTGGACTTGTAGTGTGAAATGATAGCAACTATTTTTGTGCATGGCGAGGAGTTCTTGACTTCTCAGGATGAGAGAATTCAGAAACCATTTCAAGGATCAAGAGAGCTTACCGTGATATTGGGAAATGTCTGCACTATGAACTAGGTTCTGGGACTCATGGCATACTTTATGAACGACGCACGGACCCCTGAAGTGTCATAATTTTTCACAAAGGGATACTTAGGCTGTGTATGACAATGCTTCTTGGCTGGGGAAAAGTTTTTTTTTTTCCAAAAATAGTTCTTTTCTATTTTTGTTCCGGGGAATAATTTCTGAGCAAAAGAACCTGTTTGATAATTGCACAAAATTTCTATTTATGGAACAAAAAAAGAATAAAAACCTGTTTGATAACTACGCAAAATTTATATTCCAAACTTTATTTTTTTAAAATAATAATAAATAAGAAAAAGGAATAGATTGGATATTACATGAAATTGACAATATCAAAATATTATTAGATTAATATATTTTCGCAAAAAAAAGCACAAGCCATATTGAATTTGTAGTGATTTCCTTGGGACTAAGTTTTTACTCTTTAAAAAAAAAAAAATTGTAATTCTAGTGCATGCGTGACTTGGGGATTTTAGTCTTCTAATCTTGACATGGATGTCGGGTTGGGGTTGGAAATTTCCAACCATTGGAATGGTGCATGCATGGCGTGGCTTTGCTGTTATTATGCATTTAGTTCATAGTATGCTCCTAAAACACTTAGTAAAGACCTTGGTCTCTTGCATTTTGAGCCGTCGATGCATCCCATCTTGATGCTACTTTTTACCTTACTTCTTCCAAATTATAAACTATTTCATTTTTGTGTTTCACATAAGCTTATAAGGTTTTGGCTAATTTTGATGAAGGGAGGTGTTTTTCCTCTCTTCTTTTGCTTTTTTTATTTCTTGACTAGGATGCAAGCTTCAGACGGCGGTTTGTAGGTCTTGAAGTGTCAACTATACAATAGCTTACAATTTGCTTCTCTTCTGTTTGTCCACATTTATGATACATTCAATGACATTTGTGCTCATGGAGATAGAATTGGATGACCTTAATACTATTAATAGAAATGTATTCATAATAGTTTACAAACACATTGCAAAAGTTTTCACCAAAAAACAAAAACACATCGCAAAAGTCGGAAATAAAAAGTCATGGAATCTCTTGCATATTGTGATCCCTTACCATCATATTTGCAATATTTTTCCTGATCATGTTTATCTCAGCCGCCTCATCACGTAATGTATCATCTACAACATCGTCTTTTGTAGGTCCAAATGGATATTCCGGATATCCATATAGGGCAAAGTTCCTGTCCATCTTGTCTTGGTCGCGAATATAATTTTGGAGAGTACAATATGTGATTACAATATATGCTTGCTTTCAAATTCAAAATGGAGACATGTGTCTTAAATGGGAAAGCAATTTTTTAATGCCCCAAATGACCTCTCGATAATATTTCTCAATGAAGAATGCTTATGGTTGAACAATTCTTTTGCTGATCTGGGTCGTCTCATTCTACCCCTATGATCATTCAAATGATATTGTTCACCTTTAAATGGAGTTAAAAATCCTAGAAGTGCTGCATTACCAGAATCTACTATATAGTATTTTCCTACAAGAATATATATATAAATTTGTTATGATATGCAATAGCTATACAATCATAAAGAAAATCACTTGATATAAGAAAGCAAATACCTGGTGGTGGTCGAGGAAATTGCAATCGATGAGTCTTGAGTGCTGTCGAGAGAACCCGACAATCATTGGTAGATCCTTCCCACCCAGCATATACGAAAGTAAATTTCATATCAAACGAACAAGCACACATCACATTTTGAGTGGTAGTCCATTTCTTGCCTCTAAATGGGATTTGTTTTGATATAGGGATGGATGCATTAATGTGGGTGCCATCAATAGTACCAATGCAGTCCTGTGATTTTATGAAAGTATAACGTTAGACAATATTATCAGCTCTATATATATTTTAATAATATAAAATTGATATAAAAATCATACCTTAAAGTAACGTCATGGTTAGGATCAATAAGAATCTTCTCTAGAACAATATCAAAAGAAGGCGGCTTGATAATCTATTTTGATAATTCGAGAAGTGCTTTTAATACTAGAGTAAAAAACTTACTGATTGTTTATCTTGAACGTTGAAATCTCTCATATAAATCTCTATTGAAGTTTTTGTGACCAACCATAGATAAGAAAATCCAAACTTGTTAATCTACCCTTATATATCGAGTATCTTTCAGCCAGCCTCTTGCCTTTATTATATCACATAAGTTAAGAAAAACATGTCTCTCTAACTTGAATGCTTCATATATCCTATCTGAATGTCCATAAACAATTTCCCTTATCCATTTGACTCCTAATAATTTACTGTCCTAATAGGCTCTCTTGTATTCAAAGACTTGTCAAAAGTAACAAGAGATAACCATGCTACTGTTATGTCAATATCAAACTCATCCATATACCATTCAATTGCTACTACTTCTTCATTAGACACACTATTTGATTCATCTTCCATAGTACCTATGTCATCACACAAATACAATAAAATCAATATAGATATATGTAAAAATAAAAATTAAAAACAATAGAAACCAATAACGTAAGTAATATAATGAAAGCAAACCAAATATAAAAATTCAACACAATCCATCATATCCAAACCACAACACAAATGCAAAAGTCTCAACATCAATATCTTCAACAACAAAATAACAACCAATAGCATAAAAAACATAGTCTAATAAAACTCCATGCAATTCCTAACATTCACTAAAGACATTGGAGAAGTCCATATCTCCTTTCAGCTGGGGTTTTGATAAAAGCCTCCCTCCACGTGGCACTAACGTAGGCTCGTTCCACTGCTTTGTTGTAAAGATCCTGCTCCAACTTAGGCATGGCAAGTAGGAGATCAATCATAATAGATACGGAGAATGGGTCTGTAGGTGGTGATGTGACTTATGAGTTGACGGAACCACTCACAGATTGACTAGCCCCGCTCTTGATCATCTCTTGTAAGGCAGCAATACCAAATGATTGACTCATCCTTTTCCTCTTACTATTTGGAGTTTTATTCATCCTATGTTTGTCATGAATTGGAGTAGGAGTTTTGTTAGACATAAAAACTTCCTCATCAAGATGGTGTTCACCAAAGTCCTTTGGTCCATCGTCTGCATCATCACCACCAATGCCAAGTTCATCCGACATCACCAAATCTTCGGCATTTCCTGCTGCATACTCCCCAATAGCATATGTATCACCAAATATAATATACAAGTCGAGATATTAGGAAACCCATCCTTCTTGAATTTTTCCCACTCAATATTATCCTGCAATTTTCACAATGATGACATATATCAGCAATACAATTAAACATCTTGCATGTACATCTATAATGATCTCAAAATGATCAAAAGTTAAAGCATACCTTGATGTGAGATTCTCATATACTTGGATCATCAACAATAATTGTTTTGTTCACATTATCCCAGTCAAATCCGAATTGTGAAAGAAGCTTCTTGAAACTAGCATACTGCTTTCTCAATTTGTTTACCTTGTTCTTCAACTGTACTTGAGTATATTGAAGTTCTGCTCGTTTATTGAATTTTGTCCGTATGTTATTCCACCCTGCTTTGTTAAAAGTAGAAGAGGTGCGATTTCCCTTTTTGACCTCTTCTACCAACAAACTAATGTACAAGTTGGTTAAAGGCTCAGTCCACTTTACGGTGAATGCCTCTTTTTGGGATGCCATGTAACCTTCACTAGTTGAGCATAATATGAGTTCAAGACAATTAAAAAGAGAGTGCAACATGTTGCTTCCTTGGATAGCCATTCAGTGCATAAAAATGTCATTATAGCAACTACAAGCATCAAACCAGAATCAATGAATCCAACTCTAAACCTTGGACAGCTACCCAATGCATAAAAGTTCCTAAAAATATCAGTATCTTTGTCCTTTTGTGTCATAATCTAGAACTTGAAATGTTCCTTAGTGCACTTGAAGGAATGCCCTTTTCACTTTGAGTTACTTTTTGCCTTTCAATGTGTAATTGCCGCTATACCTTCAGTCATTTTAGCTTCTGTGTAGGTCGTACATTGCCATCTAAACAGAGCCTATGCTTGCCCTATACAACCCCTTGTCTTGTTGTGATCATAGACTCAACTTCGACACAGGAGCATGCAACTTCCACACCGTAAATTTGTTAATTAATTCCTTCAGCCTTCATGTTCTACCTATCAGTTTGTTTTCTGTCACTTTGATAAAATTTCAGATGCTTGTTGTTTCAAGTCATATCATGGTGATCCTATTTTAAATCCATTTACACATTGGGAGAGGCCACATTTAAAGAACGTGTTTTGTATATATGGGATAGATTCCAAGACTAAGGTATGAAGCATTCTCAACATAAGGATTTATGATGCATCGGAGAAAACAATGCTTATGAGTTGTCATAATGCCGACATTTTTTATTTGGTTAAGTGACTTCCTAATATAGTAACTTGGATTGGCTAAAACAGAGCCTTTATCACAGCCTATCGCTAAAACAGAGCATCGACAACTTCAACTACTCACGCACACTCACACTCACACGCATACACAACTATCTCATTTCATTTCATACTCCCACTGGTTTTGAGAGACAAAAAAGCATAGAGAAAAGTGCACTGGAATTTTGGTGTTGTTCATCATATCAACTCTAGTTTGTTTTAGTTAGCCTAGTTGATACATGTGAGAATCAAGGGTGACACAAGCATGAGGGAAGCAACGTGAGAGAGGTGTGCACAAACAGAAGCAACGCGACGGAGGCGACATGATTCAACTTTAGAAAAAGTGAGAATCATCACTAGAAAAAGGCACATCATTGTTACAGAGAGAGGAAGTAGCATTAGCCAGCATCACGAGTTAAGCAAATTAAGACCAAAATAAATCCCAAAAGCTACCCACAAAAATCAACCCCCAAGAAAACCAAACCAAATCTACAGCCAACACAATCAAATGCAAACAAGGCATCAGCAACAATGAGCCACGCAAGGGAGACCAATCACGCCCCACAACAAGAACATGCATCCACAGATTCACCACACCAAAGAACCGCATATTACCCAAATCCCCCCAGAATCCCAGAATCCCGCACCAAAACACCCACGCGAAACCAACAAGAAATCAAACCCAAAAAAAGTTCAGCCAATTCATTACCTCCAGGTACAATGAGAAGGAATCAAAGCAACAAACTTGATTTAGAGCAAGATGACCATGAGGTGACGCGACCAGAGGCGATGCGATTGGAGAAAGGTGACCGGAGGCGATGGCACTAGAGGCAACGAGATCGAAAAGAGGCGATCGAAGGCGACGGGACTACAGGTGGCGGGATCAGAGAGAGGCGACCCAACTGGAACGACGCGACCAAAGTGAAGCGACTAGAGATGACGGGATTAGAGATGACGGCACCGAAGAGAGGCGGAGGCGACGGGATTGGAGGCAACCGGCTCGGAGAGAGGCGACCCAACTAGAGGCGATGCCACCAAAGCGATCTGCAACTGGAGACGACGGACCGAAGAGAGGTAGTGACCGGATTGGAGAGAGGCGACCAAAGGCTACGAGCACGGGACCGGAGAGAGTTGACCGGAGGTTACGAGACTGGAGGCCACGAGACCGGCAACGACAGGATTGGCGATGACGGGACCGGAGAGAGGCGACCGGAGGTGATGAGATCAGAGAGAGGCAAGTGGACGAAGCGAGAGGTGAACTGAGAAGGGAGCAAAAGAGAAGTTAGGGTTAGAGAAGTTGTTTCTTATTTTTGTTCCCGGGAACAAGAATCAACTTTTTTTTTGCTTCTCAAAACTGTTCCCAGGAACAAAAAATTAGAGAAATTGTTCCCGGGAACAAATGTTTTACCAAACAGGTTTCTGTTCTTTTTTTGTTCCGGGGAACAAAAGAATAGAAATTGGGAGAAACATGAGTGTTACCATGCGCTGCCTTAAGTACCAAAACTTACGAAAGTAACACTTGCCAAAATTGGAGAGAAATGGATCACTTAAGTGTTACTCAGACCAAAATCCGGCCAAAACATTGACGTGTTAATTTTCCGGGGAAACAAGTGCAAAACAACATCGTTTTAGTGCTGACGTGATAAAAAATTTAATATAAAAATTAATTAAATTTAATTTAAAACTAAATTTATTTAAAACATTTAAAAATACAAATAAAAATATTAAAAAATTTAAAATTTTAGAAAAGTAACAAATAAAAAAAAAAAAAAAGGGGCCAGCCCTTAGCCCTCAGCCACCTCCCCCTTTTTTTTATAATCTTTTTTATATAAATTTATAATTTTTCTAATTTTTCTAATTTTTTTAATTTTTAAGATTTTTTTAATTAAAATTAAAAATTAAAAAAGGGGGAGGCAGCGGTGGGGAGGTGGCGGCGGTTGAGGGCTCAACCTTCAGCCGCCTCTCCTTTTTTTTAATTTTTTTAATTTTTTTAACATTTTTTAATATTTGTATTTGTATTTTTAAATGTTTTAAATAAATTTAGTTTTAAATTAAATTTAATTAATTTTGATATTAAATTTTTTACCACGTCGGCACCAAAACAACATCGTTTTTGCATTGTTTGGTCACGTTAGCATGCAAAACGACATCATTTTGCACTTGCTTCGCCGGAAAATTGACACGTCAACGTTTTAGCCGGATTTTGGCCGAAGTGACACTTAAGTGATCCATTTCTCTCCGATTTTGGCACTTAAGTATCATTTTTGTAAATTTTGGCACTTAAGTGTCCATCTGTGCCAATTTATGGCACTTGAAGCGATATTTTGCCCTTTGTGAAATATTGAACAAAAAGGCTTAATTGGATTTGGTACATCAGTTAGCCAGAGCCTAACTGTAGGCAATCTTTTGGTATAATATTAATTCTGCTTTTTTGTTAAAATATTTTCAGTCATGTGAAAACATTGTTGAATGCTATTGTCTTAATTGGGACAAGAAAGAACATGTGCCAAACTGTTTATCTTCTCTGCAATTTTGCATCAAGTGAGTGTAATATTAGATGGCAATTGTAACCACCCACTCCGACGAGAGTGGGAGTGGTCACTGGAGCTGAGGATCTTTATAATGAGTGGCTCCTGGCAAGTTTCTAGTATGGCGAAGGGAGTGGGAATTAATGGAACTATACACTGAATAGAGAAAAACAATTCTAAAATATATATATACACACACACACATTAAGCAAAAAATATTACTAGAAAAATATCAAATATGCACTTGAGTTTCCCTTCTTTTCTTTTTTCAGCCTAAAGTCGTGTCCCAATAGTTTGCCCAACCTCAAAGTATTTTTCAATATCATCATGAGCACATGAAGACATATGAAGCAAATTGCTAGAGGAAGATACCTATCGAGGCAAGATGAGAAATGCCAGAAAAGTTAACCAAACTAGTTTGGTCTTTTCTAGAAGTTTTTTTTTTTTTTTTTTTCCTTTTGAATTGTCTCTTTAGAAGTTAGGGAATGGGTAATGATCTAATAACATACATATTAATTTTGTAATACAAATAACACTTGAAAAAATTGCACTTTCCACTAACATTGAACAAAATAAAGTCTCGAAATTTTCATATATGATATACCAATATTTCTAGGGAAAATTTCAAAAAAGGACCCCAAGTATCCTTATTTTCTCAGATAAGGGCCCGAAGTAGAACTTATTTCAAATAAGGGCCTAATCAAAGACATTTTGGTCATTTTCCTTTTTTTCTTTTTTTCCTTTTTTTTTTCTTTTTCTGACCACTAGCGATGCTTACAAAGGGCTGGGCAAGGTCCACTCTCGCGACTGTCAGTGAGGTCGGCCCTCGCCAGCCCCAGGCGATGCCTTTGAGGCTAGGGAAGTGTCACGCCCCAAACCTCGAGCGCATGTCCATCCCTCTTTGGTCGATAAATATTTTGCGACTTCCTAGGACGAGTCGCCGACCCTTTTATTTTATTGCACATGCGGAAGCAAACAACAAATCCCCTGATAGTAACTATCTCGGGATAGAAAAGCAGGACATCACATTCACAAACAAACCACACTTTATAAACATACTGAGTCTTTTACAAAAGTCTATAACCAAAAGACTAGTTCTCAAAAAGAGGCTGTCCTATCTGACCTACTCTTCAGGTCACCTCAGCTCAGCTCCAAGTCCTCCCTCTACGGTCCTGAAAATTTTAAGCCCACGACGGGGTGAGATACAAATCTCAGTGAGTTCACTGTCTAAGCCCCGATTAGGAGGGAAATACACCCAGAAGTGTCCTAACCACACAACCACTCAATTGACATAGAGGACTTACCTCGCCTCAGTTTCCTTCCTACACGTCAGTACAGTTCATATCGCAATGCATATAATCAATGCACATAACAACTGGAACACCTCATCAATTCAATTAATCACCGAGGTCCTAATTATAAGGCAAAACTGTTATGACACATCCCATTCCATGTCACACAATTTTGGTCTCATAATCGGGTGCATCAAACTCAATAATCATGCGTTCCAATTGTTAATTACACCCCTCAAGGGTACGGCCAACTCCAATATTGGCGGTCTTCTAGCATTGCCAGGCGTCGTCTCACCCCCTTTGAGCACGGCGACGTCTCTTAATTAGACGGCTTCCCCGAAGGGGCGTAAGTCCAGAATCTACTGCGACCCGAGTCCCAATGAATGGGTAACATTCGGCTTAACAGCCCATGACGGTTTTTCTTAACCAACACACGACCAATCAATCTCGGCCCATGACACTGTGCATTGCACTCAAATGTCTCAATTAAAATAGTGAACCTGACCTATTTTCTTCGTACTAGAAATATACGATAAAATAGTCGTGTGTGAGTACATGGTCAATTCACACTAGAAAAATATATATCCTCCAATTTAAAATCCCACTGGTTTATATAGTACATAAAATCATTTTTGGTGTTAAAACCCGACACCCGGGATTTTTTGAATAAATAATGAATTTCACAAATTTTGGAATTAAATACTCGAAATTCCAATTAGCACTCAATATGCATTATTTAATACTCAATTGCAGAAATTGAATACACCATAATGCAATCAGCACGAAATTAGGTCACCGACTATTATCATTTAATTCGGGAAAATAATTAATAATTAAATAAATTACCAGAAATTAAATAAATTACAAAATAAATAAATTTAAAGCATTTAATTAAATTAACCTTAACTAACTAGGCTAATTACTCTAACTAACAATTAAATCTAACCATTCTATTTAATTTAATCTAAGTACACTAACTAAATAAACTAACTAATTCCTAACTAATCCACCTAACTAAACTAACCAAACTAACTAAATACTAACTATATACTTAATCTAACTAAACCATCCTAAGCCTAATTAACCTAATCAATCCACAAATTAGCTAACTAACACACCTCTAAGTGTCATTAGCCGCTAATGAATGATTAGAACGCAACTCACTGGTTAAGCCCGAAAGTCAACTCATGGCGACGGCTGTGCAACGGCGGCTGAGACTTGAACTCACAGCGAGACCAAGGGACGCTCGGATCGGCTGAAAACGGCCAACGAACTTGCTGTTCGGGCTGAGAAAACCGGCACAGAAGATGCTGGTTTCGATCTTGAGCTTCGAAGGCTGAAGCGGGCTTCGAGAGGGCTGGCCAAGTAAAGAAATCGCCGCCAAAATAAGAAGCCGATGGTGGAGATGGACGGCTTGGACGCGTGCTGCTGCAGGGGGAGTCAACAATGGAGGAAAAACTCCTTTGGTTGACCGAAGTTAATGCGTGGCCTGTAGAGGAGAATCGGTGGGTGGAGGTGGCGTGAGAGGAGAGGGAAATGGAGGCTTCGTTGGAGGCGTGAGGCAGGGGCTGAGCAGAACCGGTTTCGGTGGAGGGGATGAGCGGCTTCGGTGGCGTCGATTCAAAGGGAGAGCAGCGGTCTTCGTCAGAAACAAAACAGAAGAAAAATAAAGGCAGCAGGTGAGAGAGATGAATGAAAGCGAAGCAACACCGTGAAGAAGGAGGAAAGAGGAGCGACGTGGACGAAGCTGCACCGAATGAAATGAAAAGGAAGAGGCGTCCGTGGAGAGCAGCTGGCTTGAGTCGGCTAAGGAGATTGGAACAAGGGAATTGGTCAAAGATAAATATCTAGGCATTAAAGCCTTGTCTCCCCTAATTCTTTCTAGCTAAAATAATCCAAGAATTAACTAAATTGATGCCAAAAATCAGTCCTCAAACCATAGCTCCGAATTTAACTGATTTTAGAATTCAATTTCATCCTCAAATTCTCAATTTCGAAATCAAATTTCATCGAAGAAAAATCCCACACATTTCCACAAATTCCCATCACCCAATAACTCTACTTAGAAGTCAAAATTCCCTTCAAACGAGCCCGTCCAAATTTCCGTTCAATTTCCGAATCGATTTTTCGTAAAAATCTCGGAATCTCCGAAAATTTTTTGGAAAGTGAGTCGACGTTCCTAAAATGAATCATGACATGGCAGAACTTTCAATTTCTGAAATCGAGCTCAATTTCGCGGTTAATTTCAATTCGACGTGATTTTGCGCATCCCAATCTACTAGGTAGCTTTTAGGAATTTTTAATACAATTGACTCGTGGTCAATTATTTTCGAGCCACAATGTACATTTTTGACACATTGGCAACTCTCGATTGTCGTGAAAATCTCGAGATTTCAAATACGGACACAAGGTACAAAAACGACAGAAAAATCGGTATAGTGCCGTTCGACAGAAATTTTGCAATTAGGTCGAATTACCCACGCACTAATCACATATCTCTATCGAATTGACCTATCTCCGGTCTCTGATCCATTTTGACGGTGCCGTAATGATCCTTGCAGATTAGCACGGTCGAGCAGTCGATTCCTGATCGAATTCTCATGTTTATTGTATTTAGATTCCTTAATAGCTTTACCTAATAGGCTAGTTAACTCGTGAGTGGCTAACTTAGAGAAAATGGCTATAGACACATCGATGAAAAGCCCAACTCGTTTCATCGAAATCAGATTCGAAAATCAGGATGTCACAGGGAGGCCGATCCTCATCAACCGCGAGGTTAGCCCTCACCTGCAGTTGACAAGGCCTCGCTGTCCTCGCCAGCCACTAGTAAAGGTCGACGAGGGCTCACCGTAGCCAGTGAGGGCTCGACAGTCCTCACTGGCCACAAGCAAGGGTTGGCTTGTAGGCCCCTCACCCGCGGCCAACAAGGGCTCGATGATGCTCACCCACTGTCGACGATGAGCGTTGAGCACTTGCTGGCCCGGACAAGGGTGGCCTCGCCTGCAACAAGCAAGGGCCATCAAGTCCTCATCAATTGTAGGCGCCCTCGCCTGAGGCCGGCGAGGCTCACAGTGGCAAGGGTGGCCCTCGCCCAGCCCTCAAACAGGCATCGCCAGTGGCTGGGAAGAACAAGAAAAAAATGAAAGAAAAAAGGAAAAAAAAGGGAAAAAGGAAAATGATGAAAATGCTTGACCAAGCCATTATTTGAACCAAGTATAATCACTTCAAACTCTTATTTGAAATAAGGTTTACTTTGGGGCCTTATTTGAGAAAATGAGAACACTTGTGGCTCTTTTTTTGGAATTTCCCATATTTTTATATGGTGACAAGTTGAGAGGACGGGCGAACACCGTCACTCCACTGGCCCGACTGCCTAGTACTTATTGTAACTTTTGTCATAACATACGCCCTAGTCTATACAATTTCATACGAGATTGTCACGTCTCCCCCTCCCTCCTCCGAGCTTAGTATTGTGATCATTTTTGTCTCAACTTCCTAAGTTAGATATGCATCCACCAATATTTTTATGGATACATGTTCAGTCATTAAACACAAGACAACAAATATCAGCCGATATAGAATGTATAATCTACAATGTACATGATAGAAGAAGATGAGTGAGGGATGTCTGTTGGAGATCTTTTCATGTTCCTAATCCTCAAACATATGGTACTTCTGGTGCACAATCCAAATTTCATGACCCCAATCACAAAGAGTAATTCCCTAACAAGTCAAAGTGTTATACTATTTGGTTTGGACAGACTGAGATTTCTTGGCAGCTAGTGTAAAGGATTCTGAATCAAACCTAGCTAGCAGAATATGCTCAATTTATGCCTAAAGGATGCCTAAGAAGATGACTTTGGCCAATGAGGCAAAACCTCAGGTCACCATTCAGAAATAAAACAGGGTCTTGCATCAGGCGGGCAAAAGAGCCATAGAAGTATATAATATGACGTTTAGGGTTTTGTCAACCCTTTGAATACACTGAAGATGGTAAGCATGGCCCGATCAATTAAGTTTCTGCGTGATTGATGACGCTCAAAATGAATATTGAATAAAAAATGAGCTGTTGGTCCTGTGCAAAATCGGCTGCTTTTTTGTTTGACTAAGGCTCCCGATCAAAGGTGTGCCCTGCAAAGGAGGATGCAAAAGAAAATCACTCCGCCTGTTTGCACATCTTCGAAAGTTCAAAATTACGGCAATCCTTAACAACAGTAGAAAAAGGAGGTGCATATAGCCTAAGAATTCGGATAAGAATAGTGAAAGTGCTATAACTTTCTCACAACGCTCACTTAAGTATTATAACATATCCTTCGCTCACTTGAGTGTCATTAACGATTTGTTTCACCGAAAAATCCGACGTGGACGCTAGTCGTTCTACATGTCTTCGTCCGCGTTGACATTGGCATTTTTTTAAATATTTTTAATATTTAAATTTTCTTTGAATTTTTTGGGGCTGATCGCTAGCCCTAAAAGAGGAAAATAAGGCGCCAGCCCTAAAAAAAAAAAAAAGGCAAATAAAAACAAAAATAAAAATAAAAATTCAAAAAATTCATGCGGGATGATTGATCGAAAATGGCACTCAAATGATCGATTTTATTCCAATTTGGCACTTAAGGAAGTGAAAAAGAAAATTATGAACCTCAATGAGCATTGTACCAAAGTTATAATACTTACGCTATTCTTCTCCCCAAGAATTATTATGATATTGTCTAGACAAAAAAAAAGTCATTATGTACTCTTGAAACATCATGTCCCCTCTCTGAAAATTATTAATGTGGTCAACATTATCTGTGCGAGAGCTTACAAATGAGAGAAAATACGGTATATTCACATCATATCAGTATCTTTTTAGATTTTTCCTATCGTGAGAATTCTCTATCGACCACGATTTCACTTATGTAGTTTTCCTACATTGCGTGGGACTTTGTTTAAATTCTTTTCACCATCTGAGGCGTGGGAAATGGCCAAAATCGACTTGCGTTTGCTCATAGTACCGAGGGAGAAAATAAGCAAAACTTTAGGAAACTATAGAGCCCTCCAATTGGATTAGAGTTTTCAAACTCTTATAAGAATGTCCCCACAACTTGAACTTTGAAGATGGGAGGAAGATTTTGCCAGCCTAGGTGTTGGGGGTGTGTTTTGAGATTGAACTGGATACTTCATAACTTTATTTAATACAAAATCTATTTTATAACTTTATTTAATACAAAATCTATTTTAGGGATTCTTTTGAAAAAAAAAGGCTTACTTCAAGGTCTTGTTAGAAATTTTCCCTGGAAAGTGGAAGTATTTAATCATCATTACCACACTTCCAAATGATTAACAAATCAATAGTGCTAAGCACATGATTGCTGCATTATGTGGAATAGTATAATCAATGTTTAGGTTTGTCGCTTGACTCATTTATCTTGATGGGTAAATTTAAAAATTTCTACTCATAGAGTGGAGGATCTCATCGTGGTCATATATGACTCTAATTGTATCTTTTGCCTTTCAATTCGTGATTCTTCGTCTAATTGTTGAATCAATGAAAAAAAAAAAAAATGTACGTAAAATAAATAAATAAAAATACACCTTCTAGTTATCTCCATACTATTTGCATGGAGAAGAGTTAGAACTCGATATAAATTGTAAAGTTATGTCTGGTAGTTAGGCTAAAAATCAAAATATGATAAATTTATCTTACGTTTAGACTAAATATAAATATCTCATAGGGGAGGTAGTAGATGAGATTTCTTATATCAATGATATAAAAGTTATTTTTCTCTAATGGCAAGCTTATTAAATTAATGTAATTAAAATAATAATTAAATATAAATAATATTCTAATGTAAAATAAATTTTGTTGTTATTTATTTCTGTTTTTGTTTATATATGTTTAGTATATATATCTATTACATATTTTATGTATATTATTATATTTTTTATTTAATAAAAAATTTTAATGAATGATAGAAGGGAAGAAAAAGAAATAAAAAAGAGAGGGAAAAATAATAAAAATAAGTAAATAAAAATGAAGTAGAAGTAATCATATTTTAAATGAATAAATTCGAGCTTTAAAAAGATCTTTCTAATTCTAGTAGAATGAGGGGCAACAATACATGTCGAAGCTTCACGATTGCCTTGTTTTTTGGTCCATGTCAAAACTCAACCAAAACAATGAGAGAGTAAAAGATTCACGTTAAAAATTCATGAAAATGGTGTGAGAGTCCAAACTCCTCCTCCTTTGTAGCTCTATGGTTCATGTCGAAGCTTCACAAAAGTGACAAGAGAGTTGAAGATAATACTTTTAGGAATCATGAAGGTGAGTGGTCATGTTTTCTATATCTTACTAGATTTGACATTCATTGATTAATCTACCCTGTAGATATTGCAATTGCTTGTTAAAGTTTCGTGTCATAGTCGAACCTGTGATTTTGGAATGTTGCAATGAGTTCCTTTGCCCTTTAAGATTTAAGATTATACAATAATTATGGTTTGATTGATAAATGTTATTTTTTTTTATGCATTTGTGGTTGTTTAAGCAATGAATCATGAAAATTCTTACCATCTCTATTTGTATATTTTTAGGTTCATTTATATCAATATGCCGTCTGTATACAAAACAATTGACATGATAGTGAGAGTATCCAATTTTATTACTGCAATCAACCAAATAGTAGATAGGACATAGTAGAATCCATGGATTTCATATCATACCCTCTCTAATCCTATCCTAACTAAGTTATGATAATAGGTAATCAAGTTATTTTTAGAATTCACTACTTAATCCAGACAATTTATCTAACTAGTCAAAGTTTGGACTTATAACTAATTTAAAAGTGGTAATTTTATAAAATTTGTGGCATGTCCAAAGTGTAAATAAGACATTCCTGTTTGTTAGATAGTAATTGAATGGCCTTGGGTATTTAATTTAATTAGTTTAGCTTGATTAAGAGAGATTGGACTTAAGGGCAGAAATGTAAAAATGAGAAACTTCATTGGGGCAATCATATAATTTGGAAAATCTGGAATTATAGAAAATTAATTTTAACTTTGATGGTTAAGGTGAACTTAATCATGACCCGATCTTCGTAGCTAAATTATATGAGTTGACTAAAGTTAAGGTCTAATAATAACTCCGTAATGAGGCGGTCGTTTAATTTGAAAATAAAGATGATGCAACTTGATATGGATATATAAATATAATAATTTTATTGCTTCAAGAGGCATCTGGTAATTAATTTAGCAATTATCTTCTACTTATTAACTCCTGGGCTCCGGGATGCAACTTCCCGCAACTATAGTCTAAATCAGCAATCTAAAGTCACAAAACCAAATGAGACACAAAACTTAGCAGCCTTGGACAGCCTCTAAAAAGTAATAAATCAAAATCATTACAGGGCAAAATCTTCTAAAGATCAGCGTGAAAAGATAACATCGAGTAGATTATTTGGATATTCTTCTATTTGTTTTTTATTCAATTTCCATAGAGATCAAATCGTTATCCTACATCTGTAATTTCCATCATAATTATAAGTAGTGATATCTCTATTTATACGGTACAACGGATCAGTGTCAAGTAGACTCAATTCTATGTTCTTATGGTATCAAAGTATAGGAGATCCTCATTTCAATTCTTTCAAAGTCCCATTTTTCTCAGCCCCTTTTCTTCATCTTTATCACATAGAAACACAGAGCAAGTCTTGGAGAAGATAAAACAGAAGTCATGAATCACAGTCATGATCTTTCTCATCAAAACAAGCCAAAGCCGAAGGCCGTGATCGTAGGAGGGAGCATAGCAGGTGTGTCATGCGCGCATGCGCTCATTCTGGCGGGTTGGGACGTTGTGGTCATAGAGAAATCGCGCAGGCCTCCGAAAGGAAACCCCACTGGTGCAGGACTCGCGTTGGATCCGCTCTCTCAGGAGCTCATCGGGTCCTGGACTGGACACCCTGAACTCCTCCATGACATCACCTCCCCTGCCGCCATTGATCTTGTAAGGGAACTTCATACGATAAACTCAGTCTACTCCAAGTCTTCCTAAGGTTTGAATTATTATATGCATTGAATTTAAGATCGCAGCTATGTCTTTCTTCTTGCACCTTGATTGTCAAGTTCTTGCTTCGCTCGACACAGAGGAGATGTTAAGCTATTCCAGGAGATATGGCTCCTTTTCCTTTTCTGTAGTTGAACATATAGAGATTGATCTTGCTTGTTATGTGGCACTCAAAATTGTATCCTGGTTCTCACCAAACTTGCTATGCGCCTATTTGTACTAGAACCAAGCAATCAACGACGAGAAATCCAGGAAGACACTAGCAAGAGATGAGAATTTCAATCATAGAGCAGCACATTGGTCCAGTCTGCATGACCACCTGTTCTCTGCATTGCCACCAGAAATATTCCTGTGGGGCCATCTTTTCCTCTCTTTCTCTGTTTCCAATGATAAGCGATCGGTCAAAATCAGGGCCCAAGTTCTCGACACCGAAGAAACTGCGGAAGTAGACGGAGATTTGCTCGTCGCTGCAGATGGATGGAACTCTCTGATTCGCAAGCACTATTTTCCGGACATCAAACGAAGGTTGTTACTTCTTTGTCCAAATTGTTATGCATCAATCCCTAACTTAGACCTTTTTGTTGTCTTTCATGATTATGTCGATGTAATAGGTATTCAGGCTACTGCGCCTGGAGAGGAGTTCTTGATTTTTCGGGGATTGAAGATTCCGAAACTATCAAGAACGTTAGGGAGGCACATCCGGAGATTGGAAAATGCATGTACTTCGACTTGACGCCCGGAAATCATAACCTTCTTTTTGAGATCCCAAACAAAAGGCTGAACTGGACATGGTTTTTTAACCAACCTGAGCCTCAGTTGGAGGTACTAGTCGCCCATCTTGCTCCTTCTCGACTGTACGATAGTAATAGCAGTTGCTGATGTACTAAAAGACCCAAACAATCATGACAGACATTTCCAATAATTTTCCTGTTTATTCACGAGATTTATTGGCGGAACTACACGAGCATATCTCATAGAAGATCTCTCTCTCTCTCTCTCTCTCTCTCTCTCTCTCTCTCTCTCTCTCTACATACATATATATACTTATACATATATATATATATATATATATATAGATATATACTTATACATATATATATATATATATATATATAGATATATACTTATACATATATATATATATATAGATATATACTTATACATATATATATATATATATAATTCATTAAAACCTGAATTCATTAAAACCTAGAAAAAAAGGAGCCATCATATAGATATCATTATATATGCATGCCTTTCGGTAAGTCCCTTGCGTCTTGCGCTAACTCTTATTTTGTCTGTTATTGACAAATACAGGGAAATTCGGTTACTATGAAAGTAAGTGATGAAATGATTCAGAAGATGTACCAAGATGCAGAGAGAATTTGGCATCCAACTTTCGTTCAGGTCGTGAGAGAAACTAAAGAACCTTTCGTCAATGTCATTTACGACTGTGATCCCCCAGAACGAATAGTTTGGGACAACGTGGTACTTGTCGGCGACGCAGCACACCCCACAACACCACACAGCTCGAGGAGCACAAACATGTCGATTCTGGACGCGGCGGTCCTAGGCCGGTGCTTGGAGAAGTTGGGGTCGGAAAATCTGACGGCTGCTCTTGAAGAATACCAATCCATTAGGCTACCTGTTGCATCCAAGCAAGTCTTGCATGCCCGGCGAGTCGGGAGGATAAAACAAGGTCTTGAGCTTCCTGACCGCAAATCTTTCAATCCTTACACAGCCAATTGGGAGGAATGCGAGATGCTTCAACTGAGAGCCGTGCCCTTCTTCGGACACAACCCTTTGTTCTGATAGATCTGATTGAGCAACGTTTTCTTGGCCGGCAACTGCTAATCATCCTATGTTTGTTGCCATTCTAAGTATGTCAATGTGGATTTCAGATATGTTATAGATTATTTCAAGCTCTAGCTAGATAGAGCAAGAGATGCATCTTCTTAAGTAATTCGACTTAAACCAGTATCATTACCGATGATGGTAACATTCACCTTAGATTTGTGTTAAGAGGGTTAACGATCATTTCATCTGTTGAAGCACTTGGATTAGGCCAACTGATGCGTGTAACTTACATGTTTCTTATGACAGCAGCGATAGTCTTTGTACAGCAGCAGAAAACTTGTTCCTCACCCTCACAAATTAGTCAACTTGATCTATAAATAAAAAAATATTCTTGATCTATCACTATGTCAAAGCTAGCCATGTATTCATTCACATATCAAGAAATAGGAATGTTGGTGATTACTTATTGTAAAGGAAAAGAAAGTTTCTAACGTAGCACCTTTAGATCGTCGGAAAGAATATCCCAAAATCCGCACTTTGACTGGAACATTCTAATTACAATACAACAAACATGTTGAACCTATCGTTTCACGTTCTACATGGCTAACATAATGCAAATGACCAATTACATTGCTCGCATGATGGATATCAAAACAATTTTGATGTTTGATTTTTGAAACTAACTAGTTTTTGTAGATGTCATGGCCATATTATATGACTACTGCATAAAATATCTGGCCGTCACTGTCTAGGTATGATTCCCAATCATTCCAAGGCAAACCGCAACACAATTCGATGGGTATCACCTTAGATTTGTGTTAAGAGGGTTATGGATCATTTCACCTACTGAAGCACTTGGATTAGGCCAACTTATGCAATAGTCCTTGTACAGCGATAGAAAACTAGTTCCTCGCCCTCACAAATCAGTTAACTTGATCTATGAATAGGAAAATATACCCGATCTATTACTGCGTCAAAGCTAGCCATGTATGCATTCACATATCAAGAAATAGGAACGCTGGTGATTACTTATTGAAAGTGAAAAAAAAAGTTTATAATTTAGTACCTTTAGATAGCAGAAAAGAATATCACAAAATCCGCACTTCACCAAAAATTTTCTTTAATTACAATACAACAAACATGTCGAACATATCGTTCATCGTTCTGCATGGCTAATGTGACGCGAACAACCAATCACATTGCTCGCGTGATGGGTACCATACGTCGTGGCTCTATTATAAGACTACTGCATAAAATATCCGGCCGTTGTTGTCTAGCTATGATTCTCAATCTTTCTTGGCCAAACCACCACATGTTCCGACCGATGTCACCTTAGATTTGTGTTAAGATGGTTAAGGATCATTTCAACTACTAAAGCACTTGGATTAGGCCAACTGATGCATATAATTTACCCGTTTCTTGTTACAACAGCAATAGTCTTTGTATAGCAGTAGAACACTTGTTCATCACCTTTACAAATTAGTTAACTTGATATATAAATAAGAAAATATTCATGATTTATCACTACATCAAAGCTAACCGTATATGCATTCACATATCAATAAATAGAAATGCTGGTGATTACTTATTGAAAAGGAAAAGAAAATTTCTAACGGAGCATATTTAAATAGCCAAAAAGAATATTCCAAAATCCACGCTTCGACCGAAACATTTCTCTAATTACAATACAACAAACATGCTGAACGTATCATTTATCGTTTTACATTGCTAACGTAATGCGGACGACCAATCACATTGTTCACATGATGGGTATCATATGTCATGGCTATATTATAAGACTACTACATAAAATATCTGGCTGTCATTGTATAGCTATGATTCTCAATCATTCCAGGTCAAACCGCCACCTGTTCCGACGGATGTCACCTTAGATTTGTGTTAAGAGGGTTAAGGATCATTTCATCTACTGAAGAACTTGGATTAGGCCAACTAATGCATGTAATATACATATTTCTTGTTACATCAGAAACAGACCTTGTACAGCAATAGAAAACGTGTTTATCACCATCACAAATTAGTCAACTTGATCTATGAATAAGAAAATACTCCTGATTTATCACGTGTCAAAGCTAGACATGTATGCATTCACATATCAAGAAATAAGAATGCCGGTGATTACTTATAGAAAAGGAAAATAAAGTTTCTAATGTAGCATCTTTAGATAGTCGAAAAGAATATCCCAAAATCCGCACTTCGACCAAAACATTTCTCTAATTGCAATACAACAAACATGTCAAACCTATCGTTCTTCGTTCTACATGACTAACATAATGTGGATGACTAATCACATTGCTCGCGTGATGAGTATCGTAAATAATTTCTGTGTTTGATTTTGAAACTATCTGACTAATTTTGGTAGATGTCATGGCCACTACCGCATAAAATATCCCACAATCGTTATCTAACTATGATTCTCAATCATTTCGAGCCAGACTGCCACATGTTCCGATCAATGTCACATTAGATTTGTTAAGGATCATTTCATCTACTGAAGCACTTGTGGATTATGCCAATTGATGCATGTAATTTACCTATTTCTTATTACAGCAGCAAATAGTCCTTGTACAACTAGGGAAAACTTGTTCCTCACCCTCACAAATTAGTCAACTTGATCCATGGATAAGAAAATATTCATGTTCTATCAATGCATCAAAGTTAGCCATGTATGCATTCACATATTAAGAAATAGGAACGCCAGTGATTACTTATTGAAAGGGAAAAGAAAGTTTCTAACGTAGCACCCTTAGATAGCCGAAAAGAATATCCCAAAATCCGCACTTCAACCAAAACATTTCTGTAATTACAATACAGCAAACATGTCGAACCTATCGCCCATCGTTCTACATGGCTAACGTAACGTGGATGACCAATCACATTGCTCACATGGTGGGTATCATAAATATATTTCTATGTTTGATTTCGAAACTATCTGACTAGTTTTGGTAGATGTCATGGCCGTATTATAAGACTATTGCATAAGATATTCGATCGTCATTGTCTAGCTATGGTTCTCAATCATTTCGGGCTGAACCGCCACATGTTTCAACCGATGTCGCTTTAGATTTGTGTTAAGAGAGTTAAGGATCATTTCATCTACTGAAGCATTTGGATTAGGCCAACTGATGCATGTAATTTACCTGTTTCTTATTACAGCAACAATAGTCCTTATAAAGCAGTAAAAAACTTGCTCATCACCTTCACAAATTAGTCAACTTGATCCATGGATAAGAAAATATTCCTATTATATTGATGCGTCAAAGTTAGCTATGTATGCATTTGCACGCCGATGATTACTTATTGAAAAGAAAAATAAAGTTTCTAAGGTGATACTTTTAGGTAGCCGAAAAGAATATCCCAAAGTCTGCACTTCAATCGAAATATTTCTTTAATTACAATACAACAAACACGTCTAACCTATTGCTCATTCATTCTACATGGCTAAGCTAATGTGGACTATCAATCACATCACTTGCAAGATGCGTAGCACAAATAACTTGTGTGCTGGAAATCGTTGACTAGTTCTGGCTGATGTCAGGATCATATTATAAGATTATTGCATAAAATATCCGACCATCCCGTCGTTGTCAGGCTATGATAACTAATTATTCCGAGCCAATCGCCACATGTTTCGACCGAACATCCACGAGGGAACACGAAAGCCAGAAGCTTTCACGAGACGATTACGTAAGTGGGAGGGAGCATCGCGGGATTATCCTGCGCGCACGCTCTCATTTCAGCCGGATGGGGCATCGTCGTCGTCGAGAAGTCGAGCGCGCCACCGACCGGGAGCCCCACCGGCGCGGGGCTTGGGCTCAGGCGGTCGGCTCGGAAGCGGATCGGGGCTTGGCTCAGGACGGCGCAGCGGCTCCACGATGCCACTTTGCCACTCGCTGTTGATCAGGTCACGCCCTGTTGTCCGTCTTCTGAGTTGACGAGGACGTGAAAAAAATGAGTTTTTGCGAGTTGGGTTGTCCTTTGTTGTTTGGTTCGGACTTGAAGAATAAACGAATGCTATTATCTAGGCGAAGATGATTAGATTCGGCTACAAAGCTTGAAGCTTGAGTTCGTAATCTAGCTAAGATGGGCGGATTTTAACTGATACAAAAGCCATAAAAGCTAGAAACGTGGTTTTCTTAGCACAGAAATTGAACAGAAAACTTAAAATAGAATTCTGTTTGGTTCAGCCAAAAAAGGAATTTGGGATGAATCTGGTGATAGTTTCAATTCAACAAATTGACATTCGGAAAAAAACGACTGTCTGCGTATGATTTACGCACAAGGTGCTGTAGCCAACAAAAGTGGAAAAGATCAAACAAGAAACGTGCGTGAAGATGTGAATAAAACAGATTGTTTCTGTGAAATAACGTGAGGATCATATCCTGTCTTTGTAAAAAAAAGTAAAACCTGAGAACCCAATTGATTGTCTCACTGACTCGGTTTGGTTTCAAGAGTTAGTTACACCAAATTAGACCGAGTTCTCCTCTGAATGAGTTCGAATACATATCCAATTCCTGCTAATTTATTGGGAAATACTGCAGAACAATGCAACGGACGGTGAAAAGAAAGTGAGCCGGGTGCTCACAAGGGATGAGGAATTCAATTTCAGAGCAGCGCACTGGACCGAGCTCCATGGCCTTCTTCGCAAGGAACTACCACCGAGTGCTGTGTTATGGGGTCATGTTTTCCTGTCATTCAGCCTATCTGACAACAAGGCTGAAGTCAAAGTCAAAACTAAAGTTCTTAAGACCGATGATACCATTGAGATAACTGGTAACTTGCTCGTCGCAGCAGATGGGTGTCTGTCTTCCATTCGGCAGAGTTTCCTCCCTGACCTTAAACTGAGGTTCTTTCTGAAACCAATGAATTTAGATCCCAATGACAATTTTTTTTTTTATCACAAAAGACTTGCATTTGAGCTTGTAGTGTGAAATGACAGCAACTATTTTTGTAGGTATTCAGGTTATTGTGCATGGAGGGGAGTTCTCGATTTTTCAGGAGGAGAGAATTCAGAAGCCATTTTGGGGATCAAGAGAGCTTATCCTGATCTTGGGAAGTGTCTGTACCTTGACATGGGTTTCGGGACTCATAGCGTGTTATATGAACTCCTGAACAAAAGGCTTAATTGGATTTGGTACATCAATCAGCCTGAGCCTGAACTGAAGGTAAATCTTCTGGTATAATCCTAGTTCTGCTTTTTTTTTTCTGGTGAATTTTCGATTTTGTTGACCACCATCGAATGCCGTTATCTTAATCAGGAAAGACAACTTTGGCCAAAATGTTTATCTTCCTTGCAATGCCAGACTTCTTCAAACCTCGTCAACATGAAACAAGTAGTTCTCGGCAGACTCGAGTCTTGATGACTATGTGCAGTCCTAATTTTGAAGACTTATTTCCTCAGAGGATAGCAATGCAGTTTATAGTAGTGGATCACCTTATCTTGAAAGGACTATATAACTACTATCTCCTCAGACCAGAACATTCTTAGTCAAGAATATTTTCAGTCATAGCACTCTTCGTATGGTAGAAAAAATCCACATTTTGCTTAGCACGGATGCATCAGGAAGCATAATATTTAATCAATTGTAAAGTTCTTTACCATCTATTTAGGTGCGGCAAAACCAAAAGGGAACAACAGATAATATCATATTTCTAAAATTTCATACAGGAAAACTCTGTTACCATGAAGTCAGCAGCGAAATGATCCAGGAAATGCACGGAGAAGCAGAGAAAGATTGGCTTCCTGAGTTGGCTAGAATAATGAAAGAAACAAAAGAACCTTTCATAAACGTCATATACGACTGTGATCTTTTAGAGCAGATCTTCTGGGACAATGTGGTGTTGATCGGGGATGCAGCTCACCCGACGACTCCTCACGGTTTGAGAAGCACTAACATGCCTATATCAGATGCTGCGGTTCTTGGTTTGTGCCTCAAGAAATGGGGAGTTGAGAATCTGCATTCAGCTCTATGCGAAAATCAGTCTCTACGGCTTCCAATTACTTCCAAGCAAGTCCTACATTCACGGCGACTGGGTTGCATTAAACAAGGTTTGCCTGTTGTTGGCTGGGAACGGTTTGATCCTATGGCGTCAGGTCGTGAAGTGTGTCAAGAGCTCTAGCAGAGGAATATGCCCTTCTTTGATGAAGTTCCCCTATTAGAAGACTCTTCAATTTGATGGCTTAATTGAAGAACAAGGAACACGTTGCTACTGAATTCCAGTCCAAATGAATATTTTGTGGTTGTAATTGTAAATTGTGGGGCTGTATACACGTCACTTATTGGTTTAGAAACTCAATTAGCTTGTTAAGAGTAAGATAGCTACATTTCGCGTAACCACGCTGTCCTTCATGAAGGTTGATGCCCAAAGTTTTCCTACTCATGCAAATCAGACAAGAAAAGACTATCCTCATTTTCACTGATCCAGAATCATATCGAGGGAAGCCGCAAATATGGAAAACTTCTAAAGCAGTCGTACAACCGTGAAGTTGTGTCCAAAATAACGAATCAAGGCATATCAGTCGAGTGCCATGGACGTGCATACTACCCTGAGTCCTGGTGTTCACATGGGCACTCAAAATTCCTAGTCTCCCCACCTCCAGGTCATGTAAGTTCGCATCCATATGGAAGAGGAAACTAATTCCGGTATAGACATCAAAAAGCTCCAAATTTCTACTCTCTTCTTTACAATTGGCTTGTTAGAAAGCCCAACAACCCGCTTGTCAGATAAATTTTATAGTGGTGGCTACATCTCCACTGACAAAGCCCAACAACCTGCTTGTCACCCATACTAAAGATATCTTCTAATTCATATCTGTATTGGCTAAAGCAGATACCAGTTAAGGTAAGGCTCTCAAATTCGGAGTCTTGCTGAAATGCTCATAAAGCTCAGATAAAGGCTTACAAACTGATGTGCTCAGAAGCATTCTCAAGAAATACATGTCCTTTGCACCCATCTTTCCATTTATAGTAGCATATAGTCACATGCAAAGTAAAAATTCTCTAATTCGTAGTGATCCAGCTTTACTCCATTCCCTCTTAATTAATGAAATAAGAGAATGAACAGAGTCAACATACACCGGTTTACAACTCTACAAATGAACCAAACCCAGACTCAGAATACAGAGTTCAGCAGGAGCACGGAACCATCTCCATTCTTGTTAATTGAGCTCCTCAAGACCAACAATTTACACGGTTTTTGAAGGCCATGAAGCTTGGGCTGACATGATTATTCCCACAATCACACCAAATAACCCAAGCGCACTACCAAAGATCTCTATCACTAGGATCTTGACAAAAAGCGAGGAGTTCTGAGCGTCTGACAGAGCACAGCTGCTTCCAATTATTCCCACGCAAACCCTATCACCAGGAACATGTGGCAATGATTATAAATCAGAGATAAAATCAGGTTAAAGAAAGGAGAGGTCTCTCCCAGAGAAATCCATTCTGATGCATAAGAATATAGGGTCGAGAGATGAACCCGCAGACAAGGTTTGCAAAGCCCACTATAATCCCAGAAGCAAAGATTGCATATCCAGCTCTAAGAGACTCCGGAGCATAAATCTGAGTTGATGGAACACTTTCTAACTTTGTTTGCAGAATAATTGCCACAATGACACCATAAATAGCAACAGCTTCACAAAAGATAACGCTGCAATAACAGAGAAGGTGCACCACATTGCATTAGAAGGCATGAGATAGCAAAAGAATCAACTTTTCTATGCCACAAATGCAGGAAGCAATAGGGGGGGAGAGAGAGAGAGAGAGAGAGAGAGAGAGAGAGAGAATATGACTTTTCAAAAATAATTAAATTGCTCAAACAATTGTAAGATTTTCATCAGAAAACATCAAAAGAATTAGCACAAATGCAACCAGTCCAGTACAAAACAGGACTTTTTAGAATAAAGACACAGCATTGCATGCCAAGATGCAAGATGGAGCAAGTTTAGTTACAATTTCTGCCATGTGAATGCCGCAGACCAACACCAAAGAAAGGATCTAATAAGGCGACTGAAAAGTTGATTCAACATTTCAGCATGTTTTCTACATCATGCAATTGCTCAGAATTGTACATCACTTTATCTAGAGATACAGATCACAAGAGATAAAGGAAAATGTAAGAGATTTTGTGGAAACTTTAAGGATATAATCCAAGTTCTCAAACCTTTCTAATATATGATTTAGACAGATTTAGAGGCACAAAAAGGAGTTAGGACATTAAACAATAAACCACACCTCCATGTAGCTACTTAACTTTTTAGGTGAACTGATAGTGGTGCCACATAAACCTGTATCATATAAGTGCAAGAGATCCTATATTTACATCTCAAGGTCCCTCGTTTGCCTTAATCTGGATTTGATCCAAATGCCAAGATGTGTGTGAAGGGGAGCAATAGAGTTTCGAGATATGAAACTACACTTCCATCCACTAGCTTAAACTTTTAGATCAACCAACATGATCTCAAAACACCTAGAAGAGTAATCTTGCGGCAAACATCAGTTTGAGAGGAACTTGGCTTGTATACAACAAGTAACAAAGATCCTCCACGAAGTGGGCCCAGCTAGTTCAGACCTTTATGTAAGATTCATAATTGATCAAAGTCTACTTGACAGAATGAATACATGATATGATCTAAGTAGTAAGTGGATAGAATTGAAAGACACTTGAGAGTAGAGTGTGACATATATTTGCCATCGACTAAAAATGAGAAGAAGGAGCAATCAGCTTCATCCGCACTACTAAAATGCAACTTAAGCAAGTAAAATCAAATTCTATGATATACACGATCAACTTACACCCAAAGTTGTAAAGAACAACCGTTCAAAGGTAACGTAAATTCTCACCTAAGCTTCACCCTTCAAAGAAAAACCCTAGTCAAGCACTCAATTTTTCATCAAGAAAGCTCCTTCTACGCAAAGACGGCAACTTTAAACAAAATTGAGGTCCAGAGTTGATGACTCTCCTGCTTCTATAATGTGCCTCAAGAATTCAAGTAAGAAAACTAATAGAAGATCCATTCATTCTAATCAGTTGCTATAGCAAAGGGGATACAATGGCAGCAATTAGGTTAGCGTTAACGATCTAACTAGCAAGCCAGCACCACCATATCTCAACCCCGTTCTCTGCACCAGTTTCTCGGCCAATCGAGCGACGTAATTCCACCGCACACTCAATTCGGGAAAATTAGGGCTAAGTACCTGATAAGATTCTTCGAAGTGATTCTCGGAGCCTTGATCGCAGCACCAATCAAGCTGCTTCCCGTTATGTAAATCCCCCTAACAAGATCAGGAAAGAAAGAACAACGAAATCACACGATCGCTCGCGAGCAGAACACGACCGGAAATACGAATCGCACGAATCAACAGCGACCGCGGATCACGGCCACACACGCGCGATCGAACCGCGATCGCCGGTTGCCCGCAGACGGTGGACGGGCTTTCCGGGGGGGAGCGTTTACCAGGCGGCGCCGAGGACGGAGACGCCGATGGAGACGGCAATCCCGACGGCCGCGAAGGTGTAGGGCGAGATCTTGACCAGCGCGTGCGCCCACGTGCCGGCGCTTCCCACCACTGCCGAGCTCGACATCTCTCTCCCTGCGTTCTCCGGCGGATCCGATCGGAGCTGCTTCGTTATCGAATTCCCAGTCGATTCGGCGGGATCGATTCGCGGTGGCGATGGTGGTGGTGGTGCCTTCTCCAATTGTTTTATGATCTCCGATCCGATTGATGAAGAAGAAGACGAACGATAATTTTGTGGCCCAAAAGAAAAAATCCTAAATTTGTTTTTTTTATTGGAAGGCCCAGTAGGCCGTATAGGTTTTAATTTTTAATATATATTTTCTCTTCCTAATTTTCACATTTATTCGGTTTTTCCCTTGTTCTTCTCAAATAAAAAGAAGGAATATGCATAGTCGTTTAGGGGTGTGCATGAAGAACCACCTGAATCAAATCAGCCAGTTTTGGGCTATTCCCAAGGATGGCAATCCAATTTCTGATACCATAAAAACGGAATCAGTGATTTTCAATCCGATTTCCGTTTTCGATAGGAAATCGAAGCTTCAGACCGGGCCGAACTGATTTATTTATTTATTTTTAGAAATTTTATTTTGTAAAGAACACATTATTGAATAAATCCTAATCCATTCTCTACCTCCTCTTTCCCTCTCGCCTTGCCTCCCTCCCGGTGCTCTCACGTCTCGCTCTTTCCCTCTCTTCCCTCTCGCGGTCTCATCTCCAGCACAACTTTCGTCCCCTTCTGATTAAGGAAGCAGCGGTTCCTTGCATTGATGATGTCCATCCACTGGCTAAGGTCTAGAGACTCCAACTGATGTACAACCCTCTTAGACTTTCTCTCCTTGTTTTTTGTTTCCTCTTCTCTTGTCAATGTTTAGTCTACATTTCTGGCATATTTTCCTTAATTTTTGGCTTAGGCGTGATGAAGGAACTGAAATGAGGCGAACTTATTTGGCTTGAAGTTAGAAACAATCAAAGTTCTCCGTAATGTTCTTCCCTATCGCTTCATTTACCCACTCGAAAATCGGACTAGACCAAGAACCAATCACCCCTAATATTGTCATCCATGAATTTTTAATTTGTTTAATATGATTCATGAACTTTAGCTCAACATACAACGTTATCCCTAAATTCGTAATTTTATTCAGTCTGGTCTCTAAACTTTTATTACATGTTCAATAAAAGCCATTGGACTATGTTTAATGTTATCCTTCTATTAATTTAAATTCAATGACAATATTCAACTTTTTCATTTAATATATGGACTAGATTGAACAAAAATAAAAAATTTAAGGACCACATCGAATAAATAAAAAATTCAAGGACGACGTTACACATTTTACTAAAATTCAAGGATCAGATTATATAAATTAAAAGTTTAGAAACGACGTTGCCTATTAAGCTAAAGTTTTGGCATTATATCCCTAAAAGGAATAAAAAGACCTATGAATATTTGCCAAACTTGTCCCAGCCCGTCAGGCGCTAACATCATGAAATTTTCATTCTCGCAACAAACTAAAGGAGGTGGTTTTTTTCTGGTAACCATGAGACATCGTCCAAGCTATAAACACCAACCAAAACCGCGGACTCTCAAACTCAACACACACTTGCATACCTCCAAAGCCGATCCTCTTTCGACAAATCGATTCGTCGATGGCCGAGATCCGGTACATGTGCAAGAGAACTGTGGTGAGCACGAAGCCTGTCCAGCCAGGGAAGCGCTTGCCCCTGTCGGTCCTCGACCGCCTGATGGAGCCGAAGCACCTGAGGGTCGTGTACTACTACGGGTCCGACGACCCGGGCAGGGAAGCCGGGGAACGGACCAGGACGCTGAGGGAGACCCTCGCGAGGACCCTCACGAGTTTTCCTAAAGCGACAGGGCGTCTGCAACCGGACGGCGAAGGGCGGTGGGAGATCGAGTGCAACGACGCAGGCGTGAGGGTGATGGAGGCTCGCGCTAGAGGAAGCGTCGAGGATTGGCTGCGGAATGCTGGTAGGGAGGACGAGCTGAGGCTCGTCCACTGGGAGGAGATGCTTCACACTCCATATTTTTGGTCCACCTTCTACGTTCAGGTTCAACTGATGTAACAGTGAACACCAATTTTTGCTACTGATGCTGATTTCTTTTCAAAATGGTCGCTTTTCACTAGACTGAGCATATCTTCAGAAGAGGTTACATTCTCCTTTTCTGATTTGCAGATGACTGAATTTGAGGGAGGAGGGTTTGCTATTGGATTGAGCTGCATCCATCTCCTGGCTGATCCAATCTGTGCCACCATGTTCATCAAGGCTTGGGCAGACATGACTCTCAATGCCCGGCTGACTGCTCCTCCGTCGTTCCGCGCACTCCCGAAACGACGGCCGAGCCACCGAAACGACCCCGACCGCAACAACTCATTGATCAACCATTGCAAGTCCTCCATCAACACCTCACGCCTCACCCCTGGTGCAAAGTTCGGCACTCTCTCTCTTGCATTCACCGAGCCCATTGTCCGATCATGCATCGCCATGGCCTGGCCCGTGGACACACCCGATGGGCCAGGCCCGTCGCCGTTCGAGGCTCTGGCTGGGCTCTTTTGGGCCTGCATAAGCAAGGTCAAGGGAGAAAGAGAGGGCCTTGTGAGCATGTGTTTGGGCCTGGACGTGAGAAAACTCTTGGGTCTTGAAAGAGAGTTTTTTGGGAACTGTATGGTCTACAATAATAGTCTCCATGCTGGAGATAATGAGGAAGACAATAGTTTACCAGGAGCAGCCAAGGCCATAGGAGAGATGATGGAAAAATTGGACAAGAATGGGGTCATGGATTTAATAGAGTGGTTAGAAGTTAATGATGATACCGGACCCAAGAACACTAGATCCTTGAATTTTTCCGAGCTACTATTTCTTAATCTGGAGGGCATTGAACGTGATACGGCCCGTTTTGAAGACACGCGTGCACCAATTCGGGTCTCTTGTTATTTCGAGCCACCATGCAAAGAAGGACAGGTCGTGATCCTTCCTTCTACACCGGAAGATGGGCCGATGAGCCGGGTGGTCATGGTGACACTTCCAGAGGATGAACTAGTGAAGCTTATGGAGCATGATCTTGTTATGAGCTTGAGGCCTATCATTTTAATGGGACTGAACAAGAATAGAGCCTGACTAGTCAAGTCTCAAGTCAGGAGTAAGCACTCCTAAGCCATCACTAGTTCTTAGTTTCCATACAAGTCCACAATGTACTCATGTGGATCAAAACTATGAACATGTCATTGTCTTTTCACTCTACTTGTGAAATAATTTGCGGGGTGGAGTAATAAGATGTGAAATCACATCCATTCCTGCTTACTGACTTCTATGGTGTTGGAATTCAGGTAAATTCGGTTAATAAGTGATTTTGGGATGAGCCTGATCGCTAATTTAAAATTGGTCTTTGAAAACAATGATGATATGCATGTGAAGCACACGTGAACTCTCAGTTTGTGCTCCACACTTCAGATCTCACTTTGTTTAATGGGTGGCAATCTCACTTCACATTTCATGCTCCCATCATTTGCGGATTTTAACTGTCCTCTCAAGGAAAAAAAACTTAACTGTGTCCGGATTATGTGAGCTGGGCCCATATGACATGTCGGATAAAGCATAACCCACCTAATCCAACGATCAATATGAATTGAGCTCATATACACCTAGTGCAAGTAATACGTGCTCTTCTCCGATACTCAATCTGATAATGATCAACTTTGCACTTGAGTTTTCTTTTGCTGACTTCAGTTGTGTCATGACAGTTTAGACGACCCCATAACATTTCCAATAAACATCATGAGCGCATGAAGTCATATAAAGCATAGTGCCAGACTAAGATGCCCAAAGAGACGAGACAAGAAATGCCAAAAATGGGTAACCAACCTTGTCTTATCTCTTTTAGAATTTAGGAGATTGGCTATGATCCCCTAAATGACAATTCTAATGGCATACATCATGATCCTAATGCAACTAACACGCAAGAAAAATTATACTTTTCGATAGTGAGTCTCAAACTTTTTTTGTATATGATATTTTAATCTGATGACAAGTTGAGGGAGATGGCAGAGGCCGTTGCTCCCTTCATTATCTAGTACGTAATGCAATTCTCATCTTGTTTATACCGTACTTTATAAAAATTTGTACTCAATACGCGCGCCTTCCCCTCCAAGTTAAGAATTACAAATTCTCTTTGTATATCACTTTCCCGAGTTAGATATGCGTGTTGGAAAAATATGGCTACGAACTTGGTAGAACAATGAAGACGGATATTCAGAGTACTCAGATCGGACTTTGAAGTGTGATATCACTTTCTTTAAGGATTTATTTGCTCCACAACGTTGCTAATGGTCACCGGTAAAATTCCTCTAGGATACAACAAAGTCTCAGATGAGAATACTAGATAGCAATTATAGTATTTCTCTAGAATCTCTCTAGGAAACAATCGAAAGAATTGGCTGTAGTTTTTCAAAAAGAAGACTCAAAAAATGACCACACTTTTCCTTCCGAAAATTGACAAATATATATATGAAACAGTCTTGCAACTCTTCGTGAAAATTTCCAAAAAATGAACAAACACGTCCTTTAGAAAAATTGTTCGGATAAACAAATGCGACTCTTCGGAAGAAGTCGAAAACCGAACAATTGCAACCTTCGGAAAATGTTGCAAACGGAATAATTAATTTTCCAAAGGTTGTCTTGAAAAGACACAAACAAAATTCGGAATAATAATTAATTAATTAATTTTTTAATAAATAAAATTTCGAATTTTCATTTTTTATATTTCTTTCCGAAAATTCTCAAAAACAAAGGCATCATTAATAACAAAAAATAAAAATAAAAATAAATAAATGACAAAGGGAGGGCGCACAAAGTGCTCCAAAATTGCGCACCAAAGCACGCGGGTAAGATGGGATCTAGCCACCACCCAATCATTCCTTTAAGTTCTCAAAGGAAATCCCACTTTTTTAAATTGGCCCACTTCCTCCCACTTTTTCTATGTTGGACAAAGAAAAAAGCACTTATTTTGTTTTAACAAACAAAACTCCAACAATGCATGCATCATTATTTCTACAGAAGATACGTTCAATCACAAACCATGAGACAAACAGATATCATCCAACAAAGAATATATAATTCAGATAATGAAAGGAGATGAGTAAGCTTGACCTTGTTTATTGGAGATCATCATGTTCCTCTGCCCTCCAAGATATGCTGTTGTTAGTATACTATCAAAATACATCGACTCCAGTGGGAATATTCCCAGAAAGATCAATGTGGGAGGACAAGCTGTGATGTTTTGGCAGCTAGTGTAAAGGAATCTGAATCAAACCTCCAGTAGTATGTGCTCAAATTAAGTCTAAATGCTTCCGGCTAATCAACAGTTAAAAATATGATGTTGGGCAATAAGGTCCAAAAACCGTAATGCAACGTGCAAAGATAAAAATAAAGTCTTGCATCAGCCGGGCAAAAGAGCCTTACAGTTATGATATCACATTTGGGTTTGGTTGACCCTTTGGATAGTACACTGAAGAAGGTGGGATGTCTCGATCAATCTGTTCCACAGTTTCTGAATCATTGATCGGATTCAAAAGAAAAATAATCGAAATTGAGTTGTTGGTCCTATCCACAAAATCAGCTGTTGTTTGACGAAACGATTCCAATCACAGATGTGCCCAACTTAGAAACAAGCCAAAGAGAATCATCCAACTTGTCAGCAAATCTTCGAAGTTCAAACTTGTGAAGATTCCTTTACAAGAGCTAAACAGGGATGTGAAAATTTTAAATAAGGATTTAAAATGAGGTCATTTTTTTTTTAAAAATTGAGCTTATTTTAAATGAAAATTTAAAGTAAACATGTCAATCTTAAATTAGAACTTGAACTCATCGGGCAGCCATTGGAGCTGTTGCGAGGTTGGTATGGGCAGAATCGGTGGTAAAGGTTTCTGGGTGAGTGAGCAGATTCGACGAAGCAATTTGCAAGCAAAACAAGAAAGGAGAGAGATTGATATTGTGAAGAGGCTCATAATTGTGTTTTGAGAAATGGGTTTAGCATATCTTGAGGTCTTCCTCTTCTTCTTCATTTTTCCTTTGATGTTGTAGGCACAGAGACTCAGATTAGCAAAGGAGTTACAGTCATGGCGAGTCGGGTATGACTGTTGTTCAATCGTGGTTCCCACTCAATCCTCCACTAGAAAGACCAATTGGTGTTTGGTTCTGGCGAAGTCAAAACCGATTGACATGTTGCAAAAATACAAAGTAACCTTTTTATTTATCGGTCAGTAATACTTAAACATCATATATTTATAGTGAGTCTAAGTCGGTAAGACTCATGATTGTGATCGACCTCCGCTCCAAGTCAAGCTCAAAGAAAGTAGGAAATGCATGAGCTCTGTTACAACATTGAGTGCCTCCCCTGTAAAGTGGTAGAATTAACTAAATATTTAGGAAAATCAACTTTGGATAAAGAATTAACGATATTAAGATTTTTCCCTTGCCCTGCTCCCACATTCCATTAGCTTTTCAACTGCAGAAAAGACCACGGAATTTAGGAAAGAAACAGGCGGAGGGACCCGCCCTGGGATGGGAGTTCCTGTGTGTCTGTCTTCCGTAAAGGCAGGGTTAAACCTTGAAAAATATTCTAACCCCACTGCTGGACCGGCCACAATCCCTTTACGGGAAAACGGCTAGCTCGCTTGATCCCCGTGAAGCCTTCCCCAAGTAACCAATCCGTGGGCGTGGTTCAGGGAGATGATGGTGCCAGGATAAAACTTAGGTGGCCGGCCGGCCATTCCATTAGCTTTTCAAACTGTAGAAAAGACCATGGAATTCAACTCTAGATGGAATTTCTTTTTTCCCTCTTTTGGCTTTTTTAGTTTTTTCTTTTCTTTTTAACCTTTATCCAGATTTTCCTTTTGACAAAAATGCCTTGATCCGACCGCTAAAAAAATCAAGCGCTCAGTTACAGTTAGTGAGCTTGGACCCTTATTTGAAACTGACTTGCCATCTTCAAGCTCTTATTTGAAATTAAATTCGTTCTTAATCTTTTTTTTAAAAAATAACTCCACCTCATATCTTATTTGAAATTTTCTCAAGAGAGAGGGGTGCATATGGCCAAAGAATTACTAAGATAATGTCTAGGTAATATATATTAAGTAGCCTTGAAACATAATCTCCTTTCTCTAAAAATTATTAATTGGGTCGACATCATTCATGAGAGAGCTTACAAATTGTGATATGTGTCTCTCTGCTCAGTTAAAAATGTACCCATATCTCTTTAGATTTTTTTTTTCCTATCAAGGGACATTATCTATTAAGCACAACTCCAGCTTTGTTCAAAGGATTATGTGGTTTTTCCTCCGTTGACTTTGGACTTTGCATAAAATATTTTCGTCATAAAATTCGCTGAAAATGGATAAGATCGACCCATGAACGTTCGTATTACCAAGGGAGAAAAAAAAAAGGCAAAGAATCTAGGAAGCAATAGCTCTTTACAGTTGGATAAAGCCTTCAGAAACCTCAATGAATGTCATAAGATGATCTTCATTATGGTAAACGTCATCGCATTCGTTCTGCCTCATGTTTGGTCCATCGGTCGACAGACAATTTCCATCGACCAGGTGTCAAATTATTAATTTATTAATTAGTAAACCACCACGACTAGAAAAATACGACCCACGAAGTTATTAAAATTGAGAATACCATTGACAGAAGAAACGTCTTGGGGGGGTGATTTCTTGGTTAATTTATTTTAACAATTATTGAAAAGCACGTATAAAAATAAAATAAAGGTGTGGAGAGTTTGAGTTGGAGACTCTCTGCATATTATTATAGCCCGCCTACCGTGTCGGACGCATGTAACTTTTATATATTTATTATGAGCTTAGAAATCATTTAGACTAGAAAGATGGATCTTCTCCGGATCCTGTGGGATACGGTACACATGGTGCAGAATACACAAGGATATTGCATTAGAAGCTATAATTGTTGGATTTCCTAGTGAAATTATTGAAAAAAATAGACATGTGAAAGTGTTCACGTGAAAAATATTTGACGGAAGCGACAATATATATGATTAGCATCACCTAATCCACAAGTTCTTACATGGGTGTGCTCCTTCTCCAACAAAGAAGAAGAGTAATTTCAAACAAAAATTTAAAAAAAAAAAAAATGAAGGTGAGAGAAATGGGTCGTATACTTATTCGGGATGATTAATCTTGGATCAGAATATGATATTAGATTCTCAGTTTTAAGCAATTCCAAATAGTGCTGCTTGTATTGCACGGAAAAGAAAGTAGAGATTTTGCTCCAAAGCATGGTTCCTTCTAATTTCAAGAAATTTCATGTTTTCCATAGCATCCCCTTCAAAAAGTTATGCATGATTAAAAGAAAAATCTCCCAAAAAAGTTGTTGAAGCGATGAGAAACTTGTGGAAAAGTTATGCATAAATAAAAATGATATCTCTTAAAAAAATTATTCGAGCAATGAGATATACACCCAGAAGTTTTGTCATCTCAAACTTACTGCAACATGACAAATAAAGGAGACACGTAGAACAAGTTCCTTCTATTTTCAAGAAATTTTGTGCTTTCCATATGATTCCTTTCTTTATTTCTTGCTTTGCGTCTAAGTGAGAAGAATAAATCCCTTTATTTCTATTTCCTATTTCTTATCAATTTTTTCTTTATTTTCTTGATAATTGTCATCTATTTTTTTCATAAATATTTTTTTATAATCTCTTGAATATATTTCATAAATGCTCATGTTCTTTTACATTCTCAAAAAGCATTTACATTCTCAAAAAGCATGATCATATATAATGTTTTACGAATCCGATTAGACAATTTCTTTTGTAATTTGCTTGCTTTGAAATTGCACAAAATTTTCCAGCTACAAGAAGTTTATAGTGAAACAAATAGACCTATATATATATATCAATTAAATCTCATTTCATCATGAATCAATATGTTTTTCCTTACGGATGGTATACTTTTGTTCCAATGTCAAATTAAATCAGCATAGAAATGTTTAAAATAAGGATTTGGTGGTAATTAATGCTTTATACATTGCGAAAAATAGTAGGATTTGCATTTTTATCGTGACATATGCACACATATTTAATGGTGTCCTAAGGAAAGGCCAACTAATAGTGAAATTAATTTGCGTGTGGCAATGTTAACATTATAAAGAATATCTCATTGGATTGAGTAACGAGCAAGAAAGGACTTTTAAGCCAAAAAAATAATAAATAAAATTTGATTATTCTTAAGGGGAACTCCACAAAAGAAAAGCTAGGAAAAGTGAAATAATTCCACGAAATTAGCTGGCATCGAAATGTTCTTGGAATGATTTCGAGCACAGTAATTTGTAAAGCCTAAGGCTTGATATCCAAGCAATAAATGTGCACGAAAAGTAAAAGTCAGACTGCATGTCAACATCAAAAGTAAAAGAGACTCCCAAAAGGAAGAAGATGAGATTTCAATATTGAGTTAACATTCAAATTGGAAATCAACTTTGACCAAACGAGTTCCCAAGTCAAGACCCAAAAGAGCATGTGTTACAAAGTGTTTGATGATTTGCCTTTGTTGTAGAAACAAGAAGATGAACAGTGGAAAGAGAAGAAAAAATTGAAAATTAAACAAAATGTAATTTTTGGAGTAAACTTATTTACATCATATCACTGGCCGTGACAAGTAGAACCATCGATAACGATTGGACTATTACATTAGCAATTTTAAATGAACTATTTTATTGGATTTTGTCGGAAGGACTATAATAGAATTTTGCAAAAAGATTTAAGATTCCATTGAAATAAGCGTTGAACAAACTTACCATTGAAATGACAATTGTTTCTTCATTTGTATTTCATTAGATTGAGTAACAAGCAAGAAAAGACTCTTCAATCACAACATAACGAAAATTTAACCATCTAATGGAACTTTAATAAAGAAAAGCTGGGAGAAGTAGAATAATTCCACAAAATTATTTATCATTAAAATAATCTTGGAATGATTTGAAGCACAGTAAAACTTAAACCTTGTTACCCAAGAAAATAATGTTAATGAAAAGGCAAAGTCAAAAGCAAAAGAGATCTCCCAAAAGTAAGAAGATCATATATCAATGGTAAGTCAAGATTCAAAAAGGAAATAAATCTAGACCAAACACGTTCATAGCCTCCTTAAAAGCAAAACAACATCATTTTTTTTAATAAAGTTGTCCACATCATATCACTGGCCACGGCATTTAAGACTATCGGTAATAATTGGACCCTTACGTTGGTATTTTAAGTGAATTTTTATTTTGCCGGAAGGACTATATTAGAATTTTACGTAGAAGTTAGGACTGCATTGGAACAATCGTCCAATGGGTTTATAACTAATATAACAATTATCCTTTCATTTGTGTCTCAATAGATTGAGTAATGAGCAAGAAAGGACCTTTAAGCCACACCTTAGTGAAAACATGGCCATCTAATGGAACTCTACCAAAGAAAAGGTAGGAGAAGCAGAATGGTTCCACGAAATTACTTGTCAATAAAATAATCTTGGAATGATTTTAAAGCACAGCAAGCATAAATCTTGTTACCCAAGCCAATAATGTCAATGAAAAGGCCAATCCGGGCTACGTAGCAAAGTCAACTGCAAAGAGATCTCCCAAAAGTAAGAAGCTGAGATCTCAATGGCGAGTCAACATTCAAAAGGGAAATCAATCTTGACCCAAACAAGTTCGTAGCTACCTTAAAAGCCAAGAGACCATGTACTCTTCCCGTCCTCCCAAGCCTTCTAGAGTGATTACATCAGGCTGAGCACGTAGCAAAGTCAAACCTACATGGGTTTGAGGTTTCCATTCGATCTCGAATAACAAGGTTGAAAATAAAGGAAAATGACGAAGAATATTATCGAATTCGGCTGAGGTCAGTGCAGACGTTTTTGGCTCCTTCTAGTTAAAAAAGAAAACCTTCTTCATCATACGACAGCATTAACAGAACCCAGAAGCGATCTCCCGATAATTTAGGTGGGCCACAGCACATTATTTTGCCAAGTATACTTTAAAAAAATGCAATCGTGTCTAATTTTATAATCGTAGCTTGTGTCAGAGTAGATATAGACAGCTGAGTTAACTTTTGAAGGCCCAAAAGTAAAACAGAAAACAGCGAGCATGTCAAGATGGAAAGAACATTGGCCTGCTGTCTAAATGCATTCCATTAAACATGATTAATCAATCCCGAGCAAAGATGATGACAATCGTGATCGAATCGAATCCTGTGAATTATGTATTTTGTGGATTTTTTTTTCTGTATATATTGCGGTTATATAAATATATTTTTTTTTGTGATTTTTTCTATGGAATCATGCCATGCATGTCGATGATGCATCAAGATCTGGGGATGGGATGATTACATGTCAACCATTGTTCCGACATCGGAACTTGCTATCATGTTCTCTCTCTCTCTCTCTCTCTCTGTGTGACTTTTCTGACTTTTTGCATATATTAATATCAAAGTATCCACCGATTTTCCAAGGAAGATATGGTTAATTAAATAATATAGCTAATTATTCATAGGAGTATTGAAAGTCTATTGTATTTCTGTGGGAATTGGTTTGATAGTATCCGAACCTTTAAACCGATCAATTCTCATTAAAAACATGTAAACCACTCATTTATGTGTATCGAGATAAGACTCCACTTGCTGGATGATGGGTGTGAGCGCGACCTTCAAAACTACTCCATTGCGATGATGTAAATCCCATCAATAACAAATAAAAATTGAATAAAGCAGGAGAAAAAAAAATACATAAATGGCGATAACAGTAGTTAAATAAACGGGTGGGGATTTTTTTATCCCGTATGCTTTTTTATTTATTTATTAGTGCTTCGACAAGCCTCAATTGTCGATAAAATTGTCATTTTTTAAATCGAGATAGAAATTTATTGAAACACAAAAGGATGTTAGAGCATCCACATCTATCTATAATAACATTGTAAGGATCACCAGGGAACATAAAAAAGTTCCTCATGGATGGGGTCCTTTCGTCTCATCATGTTTTATCGAAAAAGAAATTGAATATTTTACTACGTAAATTCAGCCGGACCGTAACAGAGTACTCCCAATAAGGCTGTGGTAAACTGTTGGTGACAAATTGACTCACAATGAAAAATAATTATGATCCATACCAAACATTCAGTCATAGATATAAAATTTATGTGATTTTAGATAGGGTCACCAATATTAGTCACCTCACCCCACCCTTTTACTTATATATAAAATAAAATAAAAAGACAGTTTTTTTTTTTTTTTTTGAAGAAAAAGCATCTAATGGTCAATAACAGTTAATTGGCTGCGTACCCCATAAATTCATAAGCGGTACGTGAGCTTTCCTTTATTAGAAACAGGGGCTGGATACGCAAAGTCCCTCATTTTGATCTTCTAGATGAAACTTAATTAGAAAAACAATGTCTTTGGTTGTTCCCCATATACGTTTTAATTTACAAAGGCGCCATATTTTAAATTAATTACGGGTGACCCTCTTCCTCAGAAGTAGGGATTGGGACGTCCTTAGTTACTAGGGTTGCAAGCAACGTACATTAGGTTATTACAAAAAATTTCGTGTTTCCCAAGCTTTGCCATACCATGGAGAATCTTTTCATCTCTATTCAATTCCTGAGCCTCCTCGGTAGTCAAAAACAAATGTTGTTACCGAGGTGGAAGTACATATGGTCGGTAGTAATGTAATAAAAATATGTCTGCATTATGTTCCATATTCACTACCAAGCACGGATAAGATCAAGGTGCTTCAAGATTACTGGTAAATACTTACAATTATGCCAAAACGAACGTAAAAGACAGAACAAGGCTCAAGTGAAAGGTGTAGTTAATGACTCCAAAATACCTGTGAGCAAATCTTAATCACTGATGTGTCCAGAGATGTCCATAATATGTGATTCTTCCAATCACACGGAATGGCCGACCACCTTCTCTTCCGGGCGCTAAATGTGGACAAAAATTTAGAGAACAAAGAGCACACGGAATCTGACTTTGAAAGTCCAACCCAAAAATTTTTAAGTGAAATGTGGAAATGCGATAAATGTGTATAAAGAGTACATATACCCTATTATCAAGTGATGTGAAAAATTTCAACATTTATATTTATCAAAGTTTCTGAGTTAAAAACAGTACCTTGTCCCGGCCTAATTTACGTGTCCGTCCCAGCCTAAGTTACGTGCGTTTGCCACCGGCATGGTTGGCAATGAAATGCTATCCATAAATGGAATCATCAACCTTCTCGGTCTCACTTCTATTTTATTTTTAAAGTGCAATTATTTTTTAAGAAAAGAAGTACCAGAACATGTTCCAACCTGTTTCATTCCTCCTATGATATATGCAATTACGTCAAACCCACTTGTGAAACAGAATTATATCAAAAGAGAAAAAAAATTCATTGAATCCCTTTTGGCATCTTCTTCTTCTTCTCAAGCCATAAATACACACCAAATGCGACTCTCTCTTGTTAAACCACCATCAGAAGCTTTCAAAAGCATCTGGGAAAGCTTCAGACTTTCTTGGCCCTATTCATGCACATTTTCATGAACAAGGGTCTTCTTCCATGAAAACTACAATTCAGTGAAGCATTTGTGTAGGTTGAGTGGGTGACTATGGACACTGGTGATGCACTCAGAATAAGCAGTGCAAGGCTTAGCAGCTCAAGGCTGAGCAGTGCGCGTTTGAGCAGCTCAAACATATGGAGGACCGGTGGGAAGGAGATCTTCTCAAGGTCTAGCAGGGATGAGGATGAGGAGGAGGCTCTGAAGTGGGCTGCACTTGAAAAGCTCCCAACATACTTGCGTATTCGGCGGGGCATTCTCGCTGAAGAAGAAGGCAAGATAACAGAGGTCGATATTGGGAATCTCGGGTTGATAGAGAGGAGGAACTTATTGGAGAGGTTGCTGAAGACAGCTGAGGAAGACAATGAGAAGTTCTTGTTGAAGCTTAAGCAGAGGATTGACAGGTATGTGCTGATGACTTTTCATTAGCACTTTAGATATTCAATTAGTTGGTCACTGCAATACTTCTTAGAAGAACGTGAAAGTGGTTTGATTTTTTTTTCCCTTATCCTGAGAAAGAGATTCAATCTGGGAATTGTAATTTCTTCTCTAAGCTGAAAGTTTCAAGACAAATCTTTATAAGGAATGTGTTTGCTTTACTGTATAACAAACAGAGTTGGATTGGACATTCCTACAATTGAAGTCCGATTTGAGCATCTAAATGTCGAGGCAGAAGCTCATGTTGGGAGCCGAGCTCTACCCACAATATTTAATTTCACTGTTAACATATTTGAGGTAATTTAACATTCAATTCATAACATATCTACATTTTCTAGGATTCTGCACAAATTGATTGAACCCTGTCTCATGTTAATCAATGTCAACAGGGGTTTCTCAACTATTTTCACATCCTTCCCAGTAGAAAGAAGCCATTACCGATCCTCAATGATGTCAGCGGAATCATTAAGCCTCGCCGGTAAGAAGAGAGACAGATTCTTATCAGCATACACTGGTCAAGGAGTGAAGTTCTGATATTGCTGACACAATTTTTATTTCTCTTTTTTAGAATGACATTACTTCTAGGGCCTCCAGGCTCTGGAAAGACCACCTTACTTCTAGCATTAGCTGGGAAGCTCGACAAAGATTTGAAGGTAAGCATAAAGAAAGTACTTCCAGAGCTGTCTCACTTTAAGAGAGAAATTTTCTGGTATGCAAGTCATACAAAGAGCTTGTGTATCACAGTTTTCGGGAAGAGTCACATACAACGGACATGGGATGGAAGAGTTTGTACCGCAAAGGACATCGGCTTATATAAGTCAACATGATCTCCATATAGGAGAAATGACTGTTAGGGAAACTCTTGCTTTCTCAGCCAGGTGTCAAGGTGTCGGACCTCGTTATGGTGAGTTCGGGCTATTTTTATGTGTTAATCATAATTTGAAGGATAAGCTCAAAAAAAGGGCAAGGATTAAGAGGTATAATACTACCATTGTATTTCAGAGATGCTAGCAGAGTTATCAAGAAGAGAGAAGGAGGCAAATATCAAACCCGATCCTGACATAGATATCTTTATGAAGGTGAGAAATGATCTCACTAGTGAACGGTGGAAGAGCTTTCTGATTGCAGATTTTTCATCCATGTACTTTCTTTTCTCTGGATGTGCAAAACGCAGTCTAAAACATTTATCAATGCCTGTAAATGCTTCTATTGACCTTAATCTTTTGCAGGCAGCATCACTGGAAGGACAGGAGACTAATGTAGTTACCGATTATATACTCAAGGTATAATCAAGAAAGTCAAAACACCATCAGTCCGTTCTTCCAATTTTGCCATGAAAAAAAAGGGAAAACACAAAGACTTAAAATTTCTCTTTCTTTTTGCAATGCTTAAATTTAGATTCTGGGTCTTGAAATCTGTGCCGACATAATGGTGGGAGATGAAATGATAAGAGGCATCTCCGGTGGACAAAAGAAACGAGTCACAACGGGTAAGACTCGGGAGGCCGCTTTAGCAGCCCATGTTGCTAGATGATTGCGATCACTTACTTTTGTCAACTTAAGGTTGATTTTCTTTAATTTCGTGTTAACATAAAACAGGGGAGATGCTAGTCGGGCCAGCCAAAGCTCTTTTTATGGACGAAATATCGACCGGCTTGGACAGTTCGACGACATTCCAAATAGTGAACTCACTCAGACAGTCCATACACATCCTCAATGGGACTGCTCTAATATCCCTCCTCCAGCCTGCGCCGGAAACTTATGACCTGTTCGATGATATTATACTTCTCTCGGATGGGCAAATCGTGTACCAAGGTCCCCGAGAAAACGTGCTTGAGTTCTTCGGACACATGGGTTTTAGATGTCCTGAAAGGAAAGGAGTAGCTGATTTCTTGCAAGAGGTAATATTTCAAATCACAAGTTAATTTTTTTTTTTGGCCGTTATAAGTGACGATTGACTCATTCACTTTTATCTTCTGTAATTTGATCTGTAGGTGACTTCAAGGAAAGATCAAGAGCAGTATTGGGCGAATAAGGACTCACCTTATAGGTTTGTAACCGCCAAAGAATTTTCCGAAGCGTTCCAGTCATTTCACATTGGTCGGAAACTAGGTGACCAGCTTGCGATGCCATTCGACAAGTCAAAAAGCCATCCAGCTGCTCTAACAACTAAGAAGTACGGGGTGAGCCGGAAAGAACTGTTGAGAGCTTGCATTTCGAGGGAACTTTTGCTAATGAAGAGAAACTCATTCGTCTATATTTTCAAAATGTGTCAGGTGAGCAAGTTGAACTACTGGTTTTCCTAGTTTTCTGCGATCCAAAGTGATGCATTTGATCTGTTAATTACATTTGTGGTGTCCTAATACTTCCTTTTTCTGATGCATATCAGCTTATTATTGTGGCTTTCATAACCATGACGGTGTTCCTACGGACAGAGATGCACCGAAATACAGTGATAGATGGTGGGATTTATTTTGGGGCGCTCTTCTTCACTCTGATCATCATTATGTTTAATGGCTTCTCGGAGCTTGTTATGTCCATCATGAAGCTCCCTGTCTTCTACAAGCAGAGAGACTTCCTCTTCTTTCCTGAGTGGACATACGCGCTACCCACATGGATCCTGAAGATCCCGATCTCTATTGTAGAAGTTGCAGTTTGGGTATTCATGACTTACTACGTCATCGGCTATGACCCTGACGCTGGAAGGTTGATCAGATTACTTATTCGGTGATTCCAGACTTTGCTCCAATTCAGATACTAATACAAGCTTTGCTACCAGGTTATTCAAACAGTATCTTCTGCTCCTATGCCTACATCAGATGGCTTCTGGATTATTCCGATTCATCGGGGCAGTAGGAAGGAACGTGATTGTGGCAAACACTTTTGGGTCGTTTGGATTACTCACCGTTATGGTCTTGGGCGGATTCATCATATCAAGAGGTCAACTGGATGTCTAAATAATTCTTCTTTCGATTTGCACTCACATATGCAATTTTCTGATGTGGCATTGTTTTGAATCAGTTAATATTAAGCCATGGTGGATATGGGGTTATTGGATCTCGCCAATGATGTATGGACAGAATGCTATCGCCGTGAACGAATTTCTCGGAAAGCAGTGGAGACAAGTAAGTACTTTCTTATGAAACTGGAATTACTACACATAATTACAAAAGGTTGCTAAAATTGTTAAAATATCAACTGATGAAGCTTCGGAACCTTTGTGGTATAGATTCCTCCTGACGCCACAGAACCTTTGGGAGTTTTGGTCCTGAAGTCCCGCGGCATTTTTCCCGAAGCACGTTGGTATTGGATCGGAGTAGGAGCTTCGATTGGATACATGTTTCTTTTTAATTTCTTGTTCACTGTGGCTCTGAAATATCTCGACCGTAAGTCTCTCTTCAGAAGAATTTCATTTTCGGGATTCGGTATACAGTTCTGGTGAATTACTTGCATCTTAATGCAGCATTTGGGAAGGCTCAAGCTGTACTATCAAAAGAGACTCTGGCAGAGAAAATTGCGAGCAAGCACGGAGAGGTCATTGAGCTATCATCAAGAGGGAGCCAGAGGAGTTCATCTGGTGAGCCACAGAACCCAAATATCTTGTATTGTTTTTTTCTGTAAAAGTAGAACTTAAGTTAAAGGATCATCATTGTGACAATACAGAAAAAGAGAGTGGACGCCAAGGAAGCGCCGCATCGGGAACATTGTCTACAAGAGGCGGAAGCACAAATGATTCGGACCCAAATAGGAGACGAGGAATGGTTCTTCCTTTTGAGCCGCTTTCTATAGCTTTTGATGATATCAGATACGCCGTAGACATGCCCCAGGTACTGTTTGCCAGGAAGATGCTTTGGTTCCGACAATTGAACTGAGGTGCAGAACTTTTAGATGTGCTGAACATCTTTGTGTTAGCAGGAAATGAAAGCTCAAGGTATTCTTGAAGATCGGCTGGAGCTTCTAAAGGGAGTTAGTGGTGCTTTTAGGCCAGGAGTATTGACGGCTTTAATGGGTGTCAGCGGCGCTGGAAAGACCACTCTGATGGATGTGTTGGCTGGAAGGAAAACAGGTGGATACATCGATGGGACAATCACGATATCTGGGTACCCAAAGAAGCAAGAAACATTCGCTCGCATATCAGGATATTGCGAACAAACTGATATCCACTCTCCTCACGTCACAGTTTATGAGTCCTTGGTGTATTCTGCGTGGCTTCGGCTACCGTCTGAAGTGGACTCTGAGACTAGGAAGGTTGATACTTGATTCATTAAATCATCTGGCATCTTAGGTGAACTCTACACATTTATCGGTAGATAAAGATACATGACAAATCTTTCAAAAGACAGTTTGGTTTTCTCGAAAAGCCAAACTGGACGAAATTTTTCTCATGGATTACATTGTTCACCACATAGACTGAGAATTTTTGGCATCTCTTAAAGGATAAGCAGAGCTCATAAACATTTTTGACAGCGTAAAACTTCGCTGCCTTTGAGTCCCTCCCAGCGATGGAGCGCTGACTAGAAATGTGATCCATGTGCAGATGTTCATTGAAGAAGTGATGGAGCTCATAGAGCTTACCCCGTTACGAGAAGCGCTGGTTGGGTTGCCTGGTGTGAATGGCCTCTCCACTGAGCAGAGGAAAAGGCTGACGATTGCAGTGGAGCTCGTAGCCAACCCGTCAATCATATTTATGGATGAGCCTACCTCCGGCCTCGATGCCAGGGCAGCTGCGGTAGTAATGAGAACAGTTAGAAATACTGTTGACACAGGGCGAACTGTTGTTTGCACCATCCACCAGCCGAGCATCGATATATTTGATGCTTTTGACGAGGTTCGACACAAATTTTAATGAGGGCCCGAGCTATCTGTTTTCTTTTACTTTTCCCCACAACGAAGTATCTGAGGGATTTTCCTTATGGATATGCAGCTGTTTCTTCTGAAAAGAGGCGGACAGGAGATCTATGTCGGTCCACTAGGCCAGCATTCCTCGCACCTGATCAACTATTTTGAGGTGAGCTCACTGCTGCGCAGTAAGAAACAGAGTCTAGATTACATTGAGCTTTAAACCCTAACGTTACACGTGCTCCAATTAAAGGGCATTAGCGGAGTTCCAAAAATTAAAGACGGATATAATCCAGCAACTTGGATGTTGGAGGTGACGACGGCTGCTCAAGAAGAAATCCTCGGTATGAACTTCACCGAAGTCTACAGGAATTCGGAACTGCTTAGGTAAGAAGTAACTTTTCAGAAGCAGAATAATTTTTGTTTTTCAGCTCGAGAAGCTCAAAGAGAGTATCATAAAGTTGAAGATTAAAAAGTGGTGCTTAGAAAGCCTCGTGGCAGAACTCTTATATGTCTCGTGTTCTTCAACGATTGAAACAGGAGAAATAAAACTCTGATCAACGAACTGAGTACACCACCACCCGGGTCGAAAGATCTCTATTTTCCAACGCAATATTCACAATCGTTCTTCACCCAGTGTATGGCTTGTCTATGGAAACAATACTGGTCATACTGGCGCAACCCGTCATACACAGCCGTGAGACTTCTATTCACAACTTTCATTGCTCTGATGTTCGGCACAATATTTTGGAACCTCGGCTCCAAGAGGTAATAGACAGAAATCAATTCACAGATATACAAGTTCTACTTTCTTTTTATTTGCAAAACACAGAGGAATTGGACTTGGGAAAAAAAATATACCGGCTCGGTTATGGGCATCATTTGCTCAAAACTTGTGGGACTTGCAGGAGAAACCAGCAAGATCTCTTCAACGCGATGGGCTCTATGTACGCGGCTTGCCTTTTCATTGGATTTCAGAATTCAACGTCAGTCCAACCCGTTGTGGCTATTGAGAGGACAGTCTTCTATCGAGAGAGAGGGGCTGGAATGTATTCTGCTTTGCCTTATGCCTTTGCACAGGTAATGTTTCACTTTCATATCTAAGTGAGAGTATCAGACTTAGGTAGTTCTAAGTGAAAGTACTAGATTTATTCAGTTCTTGGGAAAATAGGAAATGACTTTAAGAAGCCCTCATCACTCTTAAAGTTTCTTGAAAGAATCCATCATGTTTTTTAACAAAACTGTTTTGCACAGGTTATCATCGAGATTCCCTACGTCTTCCTCCAAGCTGTCATGTATGGAGTGATTGTCTATTCAATGATCGGGTTCGAATGGACCCCTAGCAAGTTCTTTTGGTACATCTTCTGTATGTTCTTCAGCTTGTTGTACTTCACTTACTATGGGATGATGAGCGTGGCAGTCACGCCCAACCAAAACATAGCCGCCATAACCTCTTCCGCATTCTATATGATTTGGAACCTTTTCTCAGGATTCGTCGTTCCTCGAACAGTAAGTCCATCGATATCTACCCTGAAACCAAAATAGAAATACAACGAAAAGCATAAATGAGCAGAGCTAATATTTTTTTTTTTTTAACAGAGACTGCCCGTCTGGTGGAGATGGTATTACTGGGCTGATCCAATTTCTTGGACATTGTATGGACTGGTGGGCTCACAATTTGGAGACATTAAGCACCAGCTTGACACTGGCGAGACAGTGGAAGATTTCGTGAGGAGCTATTTTGGGTACCGACACGACTTCTTGGGAGTGGTTGCAGCAGTGCTGGTCGGCTTGCCTTTCCTCTTTGGATTCATCTTTGCCTTCTCAATCAGAGCATTCAACTTCCAGAAGAGGTGATGGCAGCACCACGGGAGATTGGAGAGACATCAAAATATAAGTTTAGTAGTTACAAGATATTTTTGTTAATCTAAAGTTTTATTGAAGAAAGTGGAATATAATTTTATACTCAGTCATATATGAAAGTGTAACCAAAACGACTACTTCAGGCAATTTGACGAATAAATTGCGACACTTGTCTGGATGCTCGATGATGAAAAATATTTTTTAGGAAAATATGTGGCATACTGTCAGCAGAACTTTTCATTTTTGTAGAGATCCGCTGTGAATTCCGATTGTTGTTATTGGATACTCGATGATGAGCACCCCTCTTTTGTCAATTTTAGACTTCATTTATTTTATGAAAATCATTTTTTAAGAAAATATTTTCCTTATTTTTTGACATTTGGATCACTTAGTAAAAGTGAGTCAATGGAAAATATATGCTTACATTTAGGAAAATGATTTTCTCTTTAAAAAAATCGAAAATCATTTTCTAAAATATAACAAGATATATGTGCTTGGACTGCAGAACCTTAATGCTCAATCTCAGGTCCCTAGCACCAAGGATTGAGTCTCGAGGCTTGGGCCTAGGAACATCAAAGCCAGGCCCATGATCCCGGCGTTTGTGTCAGGATCTCCATGCCCAAGATTGGGCTCCCAGTGCTCGTGCTTGGGACTCCATACTGGGGCCCTAGTGCCCATGCTCGAGCTCAAGGCCATCAAGGCCTTGGTGCCTGTGCCTAATGCCTTAAACTAGGCCAAGCACAAAACCTTGGAACCTAGGCCTAGGACCCCAAAGACAATGGTTGGGTCCCTCATACTTGTGCCTAGCTCTCCAACACTTGAGCCCGGGTCCATCAAGGCCAAGGCCCAAGACTTTAGTGACTATGTCCAAGTCTAATGAGGTCTGTCCCAAGGCTTTAGGGCCCCGTGTTGGGCCCCTAGCAATTGTACTTGAGTCAGTTGAGATTGGGTTAGACCCTAATGGCTGGACCCGAGACCACTAGAGGCTGAGACTATTGAGATTTGGGGTTGGACCTTGATGCCCATGCTCAGATCCCTCACACTCGAGCTCGATCTAGTGAAGCTCAGGCCCAAGGCCTGATGCTCGTGCTCGAGTCCTCAGTGCTTGAACCCACATCCATAGAGGCTGGGCCTCGATGAACTTAAGATCTGATGCCCTTGCCCAAATCCCCGGTGCCTAGGCCCAAGTCAATAGAGGCCAAGCCCAAGTCCATCGAGCTTAGCCCAAGACTTACTCGGGACCTACTGGCCATGCTTAGATCCCCCACACGTAAGCCCAAGTCTATTGAGGTCAAGCCCAAAACCCTGATGGCTGGATCTCTTGCGCTTGAGCCCAAGTCCATTGAGGATGAAGCCTAGGACCCCAATGACCATGCTTGGGTCCATTGAGGCTAGGCTTAGAACCTTGATGCTAGTGCTTGGGTCCCCATCGTTTGGGCTTGTGTTCATTGATGTTGGGCCTAGGTTCTAATGACCAGTGGTCCTAAGCTTGACCTCAATGGACTCGAGCCCTGGCGCTAAGGACTTGGGCACAAGCACCAACATCCCTAGGCCAGCTTTAATGGTGTCACACCCTAACACCATCAAGAATGAGAATGACACAGCTGTCTTTCCATTCGAATGACACAACCTCAAACTATATCCAAAAATCTAACTCCCAAAAGTCCTCCCCGTCAATGTCACTCTCGTACTACTCATTGCCAATTGAAAAACCTAAAAAGAGATTGGAAGGAATTGGTTGAGCAACCACAACTTAGTGAATAATGTGTCTCTTCGAAGCAAATCCAGCATCTACTATGTATATTTAAGATACAAAAACACTATTCATTTACAGCCAATTCAAAATATAACAAACTTACAAGATTAAAATAAGTTATATATTACTTCAACATAACTATACCGATAGCATATTTACCATTTTCATCAGCAATATCAAAATAAATAATTAATGGTCCAATCTATTGATCAATCTCAACAACTCACATATTAATGGTCTATCACATTAATTAATCTCATCAAACCACATGTAGATGGTCCATCTCAATCATATGTCAATGATTCACTCCATTGACCAAACTCCAATCACATATCAATGGTCTACTCCACTAACCAAACCCGTTCTCAAATATTGAACCATGATCACACATAACGCCCCGTGACAGGGTGACCAAGATTCCCCCATTGGCTAAGTCTTCACCTATAATGATAGTGACTTGACCCACAAGAATATCTTAACACCGTATACACCTACCCACAAACCCTTAACCAAGTTTACAATGATATTGAGCACCCAATTGTCATCCTTCAATACTAGAAATCAAATCCATAAATAATCTCATATATCAGAATACATTTCACAAATTAATCACACAATCTTTTGCAACTCAACTCATCTTTCAGAAATATTTTTTGTAAAACATTTCTCAAATCATTTCAGGATCCGTCTCATAAATCAGTTTTACATAACGAATCAAATCAAATGCAAGTCATGAAGCATTTCACAAATCAATATATATATATAATTCCATAAAGCATACTTAAAGGGCAAGAGCTTTCATATAAAAAAAAAAAAAAGACTTCGCAAACCCAAAATATATGAGATTTCTTAACTTCATTTATCAAATAGAGTATATATTTCTACCAAACAATTCTCACACTATTTACAAATACCCCACCGTAGTAAATGTCCGATCCAAATTTTATGCAACAAGTGTGCTCTTTCATAATTTATAATATATCAAATCTCTATAACTCTCAAAACTTGAGTCATGTTCGTAGGGTAAATCAACAATATGCTTCTTTCTTTTCCAAAAAGCATTGGGTAAGGTAGAGCATATGGTTTTTTCTATGTGTTTTTGTAAGGAAGCTATTTGTTCTATAACATTTGGTTTTATAAGGTTTTCTTCTATTCTTTTGAATTATAAATATTCTTTTAAGAATTCAAGTTGGTTTTCTTTGTCTTTTATAAGGCAATTTATTTTAGAAATAGAATGTTCTTGTAAAATATTTAGGCTTCTCTTTTGTAAGAGGTAGCACCACTCATGTGGAAAAGCCAAAAATCAACCTACAATGGTTACTCAAGCCAATGCAGTCAAATTTCTATCAATTAATCAAAAAACGATATCAAAATCCAAGCAAATCACTACTTCAACGAACGACTCGACTAAACCATGTTTTATTGTGAATGTGTCAACTCCTAAGCACTACAAAGAAGCTTGTTTATATAATATATTTATCATTTGCTGTTATGCGTAACTCGCACACAAAACTTCGAAATTCCATTCCAAACAAACCATTATTCAAAATTGAGTTTCGTCGAATCCTACAGGTCCACAACGCCCTAGACTACTATTTTTACAAAAATCAAAACTCCGAAAAATCCTCAATTGAACCTCATAGTTCAAAATTTACATAACTCCAAATTTGTGCCCTAACTTCTAAAATTACTCCGAACTAGATGAATAATTGGCTTGAATACTTATCATGCATTACGATTCGTAATTGATTTGGCTAGTCGAGGTGTCTGGATCAGCTATGCATGACAATTTTTTTCCCTTTTTCTTCTTTTCTTCTTTCCTTCTCGCTTGCTTTCCCCTTCACAGCTTCTTCTTTTCCATTTTTGCTTCGATGCACGAGTACTAATAAGAAGAAAGAAAAACACGGTTGAGCTTGGGCTTGGCTTTTAAGAGATAGGGGCTAATTGGGCCCTTATATTACAGATTGACCATAGCTTGAGTACTATGGACTTGAGCCCAAGCACTAGGGACCTAGGTCACTGGGATCTCGCATTTAACCTTTGTAGATCTAGGCCTGGTTACTGGGGATTCGAGCATGGGCATTTAACCTTTGTGGTTCCTAGCCAAGGCACCAAGAAGTGAAGGCACTAAGATCTCAATTTCAGATTCTGTGGATGCGGAATTGATGATTACGCTCTTGCTCAAGACCCAAGTGGCCTTGACCGAGTTGGGGTCCATCAAGGCTAAACCCAAGATCCTGGTGGACGTGTCTCGTTCCCAGCTGATCGTGCACAAGTCACTAGCTCCTAAATAGTATATGTGTAATTAAGAAAATCAAATCAAATCATATCCATACAATGAACAATATTTTTTGGTTCTTCAAATTTCAGTTAAATATAAAAAAATATAGTCATTTTTCTTGAAAATAATTTCCTAAAAAATAATTTCCAGAAATGTATCGTTTTATGTGAAAGAAACACAGCTTTAAAATGTTGTGACAACACAGAGAAAAAGAAGAAAAATTAAAACAAAATGGAAAGAAGAAAAGAGAGGGAGATCACAAAGAAAGAAGAGACAAAAATCACGGTGGTTGGTCGGGAAACATCAACTGATACTAGATACACTTTTTGCGTGTGATTAGTAAGAGCTGCTCACTGTCTTTCCTCTCACAAGTTGGTTCTTTTTTTCTTTTTCTTTTTTGTCTAGGAGTAAAATGAAAATAGTAGTCCTAGCTATGTTAGTTTGTCAAGTGACGCTCCAGTTGAGTCTGAACTATCATATAGTAATAGCTAGTCCCTCACATACCTAGGAACTTGTAAGATTTTACAGATTGCAGTTTGGATTTTCTCTTTGAGAGATATTAAATTATCGAAATCTTCGGAAATTGCCAATTAGTAACTCGGCCTACAGTGTTTCATATTGATTAAGTCCGTTGTCGGCTAGATTTCGGGCCAGCAAAATTTAGGGCCTTTAAATTATTTGAAAAAGCTTTTATTTGACTATAAGTTCACTTGAACCAAGGTTCAATAGCAGAAAAATGATGTGACAAAGTTCGTCCCATGAGTGGCTACTCTTAAGGTCTTTTGTCGACTCGGAGTGAATGATTCAACCCAAAAATAATGTTGCCCCATAAAATCTTGGTCGAAATTAGTTGGCGCGTAAAAATGACATTTTGATAGTGCTTCTTTAATAGGATTTTGAAACTTTCAAGGTCGTGTAACTTCCGAGTTATGCTTTTTAATAGTGGTAAGTGGTGTTTTTCTCTTATATATTGTAAACTCATGTCTTAAAAATATTATGAGTTATGAAAGAATATATTTGTCGCATAAAGTTAAATCCAGCATTTGCTACTTTTTGATTATTTATGGATGTATTGAGATACATTTTGTGAAAGATATTGCGAAAGGTCATGAGATGAATTTTGAAAAGATTTGTGAAATGTATTCTCATTTATGAGATAAATCATGAATTTAATTTGTCAGTTTGGAGGATGGATTAGGCTTGATGCTAATTGTTGTTGTGTTCAGAGTGCATTAAGGAGTTTGTAGGAATGCATACTATTATTAGGATAATTTCTAGGCCGGGCCATTGACTAATATAGGTGGAGATCTTGCCGAGGGAGAACTTGGTCCCCTTTGTCATAGGGCGTTAAACGTGACCATAGTTGAATTTTGAGTTCTAAATTGATTCGATTAAATGAACCATCTATTTGTAATTTGATATAGTCCGATCAATGGAATTGACTATTGATGTACGTTGATTAAATGATTATTTCTTATATGTATGAAGTTCTATCAAAATGAAATAACTCATATTTGACTTGGTACATACATTTGAGTTCTCGGTATTACTTTAGAGATATGCATAGTGGATATTTGATTTGTTTAGTAGATATATGTACTACTTATTGAGCTATGGGTGCTCTCTCTATTCATTCCAAAACTTTTTCAGGTTCTTTAGCTAGTGTCAAGTAAGACGAAAATGATATTGACGGGGAAGTTTTAGTAGTTGAACTTTTGGTTGTATGTCTAAAATGGTATTTGTTGAGGTTGTAGAAACTTCAATTCTATAACCAACTCAATGTTTTATCATATATATGTATGTATGTATGTATGTATGTATTGATAACAGGTCTATACCGGTTTATGTTCGGGACTATGTCTTTCAAGTAGGAGGATAGCTATACCATTTCTAGTATACTTGTAGGAGTTGGGTGTGATAACACAGAAATTAGATTCATGTCTTCAGTCAGATCTACTCTCCTTAACTCTGGCTCGATAGTGAGTGGCCCTCCTCCCTTATATTCCATTCTTTCCATGTGCCAGTCACCTAAAGCATGAGCTATATTAAGTTGTCCATTAAGGTACCCATCATAGACATATCCTCCCAATGCCTCAATTTTCATCCTCTCTTTGGCGCCTATTGGTTTATGGTCCCCTGCATCTCAAGCGCTCTCCTGCAGCGACATAGTACTACTTGACAATCTCTGACATTAGTAGCCATCAACATCCGCAATCAAATACAAAAGAAGAGACGAAGATTATGGCCATTTATGCTTTAGCCTAATTGCTACTAAAGTACTAAGAAAGTTGCTCTACTCATGGACAATGACATAGTACTCAGCTCAACAGTCTTTAGTACTCACTACTAGCGACAATCTGCTATCTACTATCATGTACTAAACAAATTTCACAGATTATGATCATTTATGCCTTTAGCATAATTGCCATTAAAGCCCTAAAAGATTGCTCTACTCCTGGACAAAGCTTTAAATCAACCCTTAGACCACTGAAAGCTATACTTAGAGGTTTGGCAGAATGTATAAGAAAGAGCAACAAGAGCAGCAACTATGCCTTTTGCAACAAATGCTATTCTCCAACTCACTTGGATTCAGGTCTGAGCATCTTCACTCTTGCGCCAAGTTGAGTCAAAGCAACCTATCGCTCAATTGCACTAATTTCCACCTTCATTGTTGTAAGTAAAATCTTTTTGGCTAAAACTGCGTGTCCTTCATTAGAATAATACCACATGGGGAAAGACAAATGAACAAGATGATTAGTAAGCACCAGGTCAATAACTAAAAGACATGCTTACATTCAAATGAAAACACAAAGCAAAATTAGCCCCACAATTTTCAAGACAAACCAAGGTTACATTCCTATTGTGCATCAACCTCTATAAACAAATTTCATATGGATAAATAGTGGACAGGAAAGACCGACTAACGGTCACTTGTATTTTAATTAAGCTATCAATGAACCCACAAAATCCAATCATACTTAAGTCAATATCATGCCAACCATGGAATCCCGTTCAATTAGTGGACTGAAAGAGTAGTTCGCCCTTAAGTAGTAAGGGTCGAAGAAGGGCAACCGCATTTACTTAAACCGACATTTTTAATAACAAAAGACTCAGGGGGAAAAGGGGTGAAAGCTCTCCACTAATTCTTCTGTAGCTGGATCCTCCATAACAACAAGAATCATTCATTAGAATGGAGTTCCAACTCTGCACTTTTGTTCATTTCTTCGAAATAGGTGATTATGGAGTGAGCTCGCTCACCCATTTGTACACGGTCGAGAGCTGAAATGGCGGATCAAAATGATGTGCTAGACCGTATCATTGACAATATGAACAAGCGAATTGCACACCACCAAAGTCAAGTAGATGAATTGTTTGCTACTGTGGCTTTTCTCATCAAGCAAAAGGGCTGTGATGACATAGGTACTTTATCTTCAGTGAGAAATTGCGACTCGAAGAAGAGAGCCAAGAGAACTTTTGAATCGTCTCATTTTCCTGAAGTAGCTGAATTTGATGCCACCATGAAGAGACTAGTGACATATCTAGAAGGAAGAATCTTTGACCTGGAGGGTTCGCAAGATCAAGGAGGGGATGGTCTTAGAGCATGCAAAGGTATGAAAATGGTCCAATCCAATTCCAGATTCTAAGGGCAAGTTTGCTCCAAATTGCAGTGGCCCATATGTGGTGAAGAAGGTATTCCCTGGAGGTGCCTTGATCCAGGCGGAAATGGATGGTCGTGAGTTTTTCACTCCTATTAGTTCTAGTGTTGTCAAGAAGTATTATTCATGATAGAATTTGCCATGTCATGTTTTGAACTGTGAGCATTTCTATGATGAATAAATTGCCTCAATGAGTTGAATTGTTCAAGTCTGTTGCAAATCTTGCATGTTTTCCATGATAAATTGTGTGAGATAAATTGAACGTGTTAAATGGGATACTTCATGATGATGAAAGGCAAACCTTATTTCATACACTGTTTCATACACCAACCCTAGTGAGTTGAGTGAAAAGTTCCATGCCCACAAGGAAAAGGGTTATCTCACAAATGGTACGTCAATCGAAGTGATGAGAGGCATTCTTTTCTCTATCCTAAACACTACAGGTGATCCATTGCTTAACTCTTTTGAGCCCCATACACTTATGGAGATTCTTTTTAAAATTATCCCTGTCAATAATCATCCCACATTGGGACAAATTTGAAATGAATGGTAGGAATCTTTTTGCTTCCACTTGCATCAATTTTCGAATATTGCTTTTGCAGTGTAACTCGTACGGTAATTTGAAGTACCTTAAAATGATGAAGAGCAGTTATTTCTTTATCCTACACACTTTCATCCATTGCATAGCCCACTTGAGCTTGCAATTTCATTTCTTTAAACCGAGTTGGTGATCATCCCCCACATTGGGGCAAAACAAAAGGCAAATGAAGACTCTTGAAAGTTCGAGTGTCATTTAAAGTGTTGCTTGACGCATGCATTGTGTGCAAGGATTGAAATCAAAATAGAACTAAGGGGCATGAAAAAGTAGTGTGCCTGGTAAAAGCAAGGCCAATGCCCGTGAAAAAGAAGTGAAAAAAATGAATGAGAGCTAGGGGCATGGAAAAAGCAGTGTGCCTAGTAAAAACAAGGGCAATGCCCAGAAAAGAGAAAAAAAATCAAACTCTTAATAAAGTGAGTCGTATCCCCAACAAAGCGATACTAAAAAACTCAAATGCTATTACAATCAATGGAGTTGTGATATGAAAATCATCGACAGTGGAGAAGGAAAGTGGTGGAAATGTCAAGATAATCACCAACTTTGACTCCCCTAAACACTTTTTGAGCCTAATGATCATTTCATTTCTCAACCCATGAGCCAAGCCTATGATACGTCCCTTGCAAAGTCTCTTCAGATTAGGGCACTTGAATTAACATAGGGGTTCACATGTTTTAAACATAGTTCAAAGAAGTGCGAGCAATATTATTTCTTTCTCATTGTGTAGGATTCTTGACTTGTAAACTCGGAAATGATTGTGAAGCTATTCTTTCAATAGCCTTGACTCAAAGAGTCCCTTTGTTAAGCCATTGACAAAGCTCACAATATGGTCCTTGTTAAAGACCTCTCAGATTGGTAAGGTCGTATCACTTGCGAGAATACTCGAACCCTTGCTTGGCATGAAGACAGTGAGGTTGAGTGATTCTTATATGCCCGCATCAATTGTTGGGGTGAAACAGCATTTTCAATAAGAGTGAGTGAAAGTCCTTTCGAATCAAAAGTTTCTCATTTGACATTTTCAAGATGTCTTCATTACAAGAGTGGATTGTCTTGGTTATAACTCTCCACATGGAATTCTGGTAATAATAGAAATGAGTGATGAATGCATCTACTTGTTATTACTAACCATGTTTGACAGGCAAATTTCTCATGAAAGTCAAGCAACAATTGGCCCTGAAGCGTTGGGATTTGTCCAAACTGTTTGGTAACCCAATCAATCAAGCCTCCAGGAAGGGAGCCTTGGGTAAGTACCAAATCTTTCAATGTACTCAAGGTAAGACTCAGGTAAGTTGTCTTCCAATTTGGATCTACATGCTTAAAGAAAAAAGAATTTGAGCATCTTCTCCAATCTTTAGAAATTGAGAGTCTATGAATCTCACCAAAATCTTTCAACCCGATCTTGACATCTCAGTTTGAATCTGGATGTCTTAATTCTTTTCGTTGAACATTTCACTTTGGATGTGAATGTTTTTCGATTTTTCTTGTTATACCTTAATTTGGATCTAGGTATTTCAATCATAAAATCTTGACATCTTAGTTTGGACCTGGATGTCCTATTCGTTGAACATTTCACTCTGGATGTGAATGTTTTTCAATTTTTCTTGTTATACCTTAGTTTGGATCTAGGTATTTCAAGTTCTAAAATCTTGACATCTCAGTTTGGACCGGGATGTCCTATTCGTTGAACATTTCACTCTGGATGTGAATGTTTTTCGATTTTTCTTGTTATACCTTAGTTTGGATCTAGGTATTTCAAGTCCTAAAATCTTGACATCTTAGTTTGGACCTGAATGTCCTATTCATTGAACATTTCACTTTGGATGTGAATGTTTTTCGATCTTTCTTGTTATAGCTAAGTTTGGATCTAGGTATTTCAAGTCCTAAAATCTTGACATTTCAGTATGGATCTGAATGTCTTAATTCTTTTCGTTGAATATTTCACTTTGGATGTGAATGTTTTTCGATCTTGCTCATTATATCTTAGTTTGGACCTAGATATTTTGAGTTCCAACATCTATTTCCCTATTAGGCGACCATAGAATGGAACGGGTCTTGGAAAATGAATCCCAGTTTAGGCGACCGTAGAATGATACGGGTCCTAGAAAACACCTATTCAAGCGATCGTAGAATGGTACAGGTCCTGGAAATTGAATCCCGTTTAGGCGACCGTAGAATGGTACGGGTCCTAGACACAACCAAATAATGCCATACTGGGCGACCGTAGAATGGTATGGGTCCCAAGAAAACAGTCTCTTTGCGAAGCCATGTTACTATTTCGGGCGACCATAAAATGGTACGGGTATTGGACATGTAACGCCAACTATCTTGAATCATTCTACCCTCCTCGAAGGTAAGTAATTCCAGGTAAGTTTCTTTATCATTTGCATTAGCATTTCCATGCATCATATAAATTGCATTCAAAAAAGGAATTCATTTTCCAATAAAAAGTCATTTAGTGCATGTGCATAATTAAAATTAAGTTTCAATTTGTCTTTGAAGGCAACCTCTACGAGCTCACCTTTAAAAATGGGTAACTGTTGACACTTAATTTTGGAAAAATAAAATTGCATTTTGAACAAATAAAAAGAAAAAAAATGAAAATGGGAGAAATTGATTTGATTGAATTATGCAAGGAAATATGGAATTATGATGGATGTCCGGATTTTGTTAAATGCAGCAACAATTTTGAAATCAAGTGAAAAATGGGCAAGAATTGAGCTGATTGCCAAATCATATAGATTTGATTTAATGTGACAAGAAATGGTAACTCGGGAAATGCCATGTAAAGAGATCGTTTCGAATCACTATAAAAGAGAGGCTCATTTTTCATGACAGGGGGGAGCGAATTCAGAAAAATTTTCAGAGCAAAGAAAAATTGAGAGAAAAATTCGTGAGGAAAAAATAGGGGAGAGAATTCGTACGAAGGGGGGTCGACGATCTTGAGAATTCTCCGATTGGTCTATTGGATGGTGCAGTCCTCTTGACGACGTCCCACATTCATCATGCGTCATGGATATTGACGATAAGCATAAAGCTAAGTCGAGCTTCCAATTTGCTTGTGTGCGATTCCAATTTGCTATTCGAACTAAGGTGATTTTATTTTTGTTTCTTGCCTAGATTAAGCTCTTACATCTCCGACGATAATTCCAGTAGCGAGACATCGAAGTGGCCAACGTACCCAAGCGCTGATTGCCATCTAGTGATTTCACTGTGATAAAACTGGGTTGTTTCTCTTCCTATTAAAGTTGTTCACTCCATATTTTCGGTATTTACTTTGTTTTGTTCTGATGTTGTGGTCGCAGGCGATTCAATGCCGAACAAAAGGCCATACAATTCCATATTCCGCCATAATTGACAAGAGAGAGACGACAAGAGAAGGGGGGCGTCCATTCAAAAGGTTCTCGGAGGAGATTAGCGAATGATCAAATCAAGAACTAGCCATATGCCACCTTCAGTGCTGCAAACCCCCAAACCTGCAGCTGTTCCTGTTGCGCCACCAACTCATCGGCCATTCACCGAGCGTGAATCGTCGACATGCTTTCACACCCTGCCAGCAGCTCTCGTGTCTTTACCACTGACCAACTTTTTGTTCATGGTTGGTTTCATCATTGGTTCGGTGCTGTTACAGACTGACCTTCGTGCACCACCACCAACCGTGATCTACTCCAGCTACTTGTGAATAGCAGTCCAAGAGTCCCTCAGTTGACCTTCTCAACATCGACGCCGATCCTTGCCTCATTTCACTGAATTGTTGTTCATTGCTGAACCGTTACAATTCCGGCGAGTTCATTGGGATTAATATCCCAGACAATTCCTTGTGTTCTCGCTCTCTTTTGCAGGTTTAACGGTGCCAGCAATGAAACCGTGGCGTCCCACGAATTCAAGAAGGGAACAAAGTTAAAAACCATGGGTGTAAAAGATTAGTGAGCTTGAAGAAAGTAATCCGTCCTGGTAAAAAAATCACAATTCGGCCAAATAAGGGCAGGCGGTGGATTTGTCTTCTCTTGAATTTTGTCTAGATTTGACAATTCGTGGGTTTTGTGATTTTACTTCATGCAAGAAGAAGGATTACTTTTTGGCCAGGAGATCGTGAAGAGTTTAAGCGTGTGGAGTTATATACATTCTTTAATGGAAGAACAACGACACAGATGCGAGTCTCTTGACCACGAGTCGCCGTCGGTCATCCATTGAGTCCGAATTTGGATTGTGCACTTTGAATTAGGACACCCAACCGTTCGCGCCGGCCCCGCACTCGCATCAGCCACAGCGTTGGCACCTCCTCAGCCCGCGCCGCCTCCGCCCGCGACCTACTCGCCTGTTGACGCTGCTGGTCCACCCACTCGTCAATACAACACGCCTTCTACTGTGGTGTTGAGTCCCTGTTGTAGGTAGTTTAGTTTTAGTTTTAGTTTTAGTTTTATTTATTTTATGTTATTTTATTATCATTTTTTAAGTTTTGTTATATTGTTTAAATTAGAACTTAGTATGTCAATATTGATTTCATGAATTTTGTAGGCATTAACGTAGGAGTTTTGTCCAAAATTATTGTAATTATTAATTTGATCCGTAAGACGTCGGATCATTTTTTTAGTTATATTAATTTTTGGGCATTTTGATAGTATCTTGATTGTTGAATCATTATAATTATTAATTTGATTCGTAAGACTTCGGATCAGATTTTTAATTATTTTGATTTTTTTTATATGTCATGATGTAGTCACCAGATTTGCATGATAGTAATTTAGGTTAAAATAAATCAGCTGCCTGCAAAAAAATATTTTTGAAAATTATAAAGAAATGGTATCAAAAGGGCATTAGAGAAATCTAGTGTAACTAAGTTCCCGTACCCTTAGTTTCTAGTTCGTAGGAGTAAAATAATTCTCCCATTATTTTACTTAAGTGTCTAATCGACCTACCGTAAACCGATTAGTGGCGACTCCTAAATAATAATCTTTTGCATGTTAAATATTTGAACCTTAAGTCGCGAATTGGTATGAGCTTGGGAGAGTCCGAACTAAGTTTAAAGACTTAGTCATCCATTAACCTAGTTTTAGGTAGTGCACCCGAAATTTAGGTCGCGACATTAGTGACTCCATAATCATGAATAAAGTCGTCAACACAAACATATATATTGTACATGTTGGGATTCGGCACCAAAACAGAATGATATAGAGAGTAAAAGCGAGAAAGAGAAATCGAGTCACAAGGTTTTTATCTTGTTTCACCCTTATATTATGATTACATCTAGTCAGAGATTCCATATAATTAGCTTATCGCACCTCCCTATTACATCACTCTCAATTACAAGCAATGGAGAGTATGAATCAAATCACAACAATAGATGCTTGTAGGAAAACAATGCGTGCACATTTTCCTGTGTGAATCACTATAAGAAACTCAAACTCACAACTCCATAACCTGAGATTGGATTATCACAGATTTCCAACATCTTCATTTTTACCTAATGAAGTAAGAACAAAATATTCAAATAGGGTCAAGCATTTGATGACAAACTTAGTTATTGTCACACCCCGAATCGTATAGGGATGGGGGTGAGACGGCTGTCTTTCCACTTGAAAAACATATCCTTAAACCGCCAAAATCCAAGCTCCCATGATAACACTCTCACTTTAATGGTCACTAACCCACTAGCCAAGGAACTTGAAAAGATTGGGAAAGAGATGGGTGAGCAGAGCAACCACAACTCAGTAAGTAGTACATATCTTTCCTAAGCAAATCGAGTAGTCATAATGTGTGTGTGTGTGTGTGTGCGCGTGTGTGTGTGTAGAGCATTACTAAAAACTCATAAGTGCAACTCTTTAATACACATATCAAATCATGTACGAGTCATTTTATTTCAAAAAGTTTTATACAATTCAAAAAATATTCGTTTAAATTATCATAAACATCATTGGTCAAGCCCATTGATCAATATCATCAAAATCACATGCCAATGGTCCATCCCATTGATCTATCTCATATCAAACCACATATCAATGGACCACTCGTGAACTAATCTTTTGTTCAATATCAGACCATCATTACGACACAATGCCTAATGACAAAACGACCAAAATTCTCTCCTTCTTCACTTAGAAAGCCGATAACTCGATCTAAAAGGATATCCTAAACCCGGTTTGCATACCCATAAGTCCTTCAATGGGCTCATAGCAATATTGACTACCAAACCCGTATCCTCCAATACCAACAATCAAAAATCAAATCCACAATCAATATCAGTAATTGATTTCACAAACAAAATTCATAATCTTTCTTCATTCCGTTCATCAAACTAAATACATTTCACATGACATTTCTCACAATATTTCGAAATTCCTTTCACAAACCACATTCACAACGAAGTGTCTTTCATAACACCTTTCTCAACTCATTTTAGAACTCTTTCCATATATCAATTTGCAAAGCGATATGTATGTATCATTTCACAATACTTTTCATAAAACCATTCTCAAATATTAAAATATAATAATTGCCCAATGCAAACTTTTATGCAATGAACATGCTTTAATAACTCGTGTGATACTCAAATCTTTATCACTATCAAGACATAAGTTTACAAATTCATAGAAAAGATAGCACAACTCACCTAGAATGCCCAAAACCAAAGAACGAGCTAACGATCTCATAATCCTAATAATTAAACGAGAATCAACATTAAAACCAAGGAAAATACTACCTCAACTACGAAATGGATTAAATACTTCTAAATGCTAATAAAACAATTTCCACACACTAATAAATTACTTGCTTGAAATAATTATTCAAGCCATTCACAAAGTGAAACTTGAACACAAAATCCTAAAATTTCGCTCCAACTAAACCATTACTAAAAAATGACTCACAACATAGCCTATGGCTCCACGATGCCTTAAACCACCATTTTCAAGATTTTTTTTTTTTTTTGGTAAGATCATTTTCAAGAAATTTTGTAGCTTGACAACTCAAAAATCAAACTTCATTATTCGAATTTCACATAATTTCGAATTTAAACCCTAATCCTAAAATCTACTCTAATCGGACGAACGAAGGATGTGAGCTCTTATTGGGCAATGCAATATAACACCGAATCACCTTTCCTTTCTTCCTTTATCTTCCCTCTTCTCTCTTTCTTTTTCTCTTTCCTTTTGTTTCAGGTGGTGCGATTCTTGGCCTTCTGAGCGCCTCCCTTCTTTCACCTTTCTATATCCCTTCCCTTACCATTTTTTTTTTCCTTCTTTGACTTTTCAACTCTCTCCTTCTTTTTCTTATTTTTTAATCGTAGTGAAACTCACTCTTTGGACTAAGTCAAAAATTACAGTTATAGGTCTTTCTATGGACTAATTGAGCTGCATCAGTCTGTTCCAAAAGGAAGATTATAATCCACAAAAACACGATAATCGTTAGAGGGGAGCGAATCATTCGAAAGCATTTATGCTAAAAGATTGAGCTATGGACCGTGGAATTGGAACCGCGGTGGGGTGGCAGTGACGAATTCACTCAAAATGAACAATAATCATGACTCAAACCTAATACACTGTCTCAGGGTTAGAACTCCCGTAGTTCCTGAAAGAGGGTCTCGGACGTTAGTCGCCTCATCCCACCCTTTTTACTCGTAAAATAATGATTTCGCTATGTATACAGCAAACACATGAGCGACAGGTGAGTTTTCTTGTACAGAAAGAATGGTTGCATGTGCCAGGTACCTCGTTTGACCTCTAAGGGGGTGCATGACAACCATCTATTTCTGTTCCAGAAACAATTTTTCTATTTCAAACTTGTTTCTGGAATAGAAATCCGTTTGATAAACCTATTCCATTTTTTTATTTCTGAAATAGATTATTGTTCCAAAAATAGGTTTGGAATAGAAATCAGAAGTAGAAATTTTCTACTTCTCTATTTCTGGAACAGAAATAAGAAATAAAAATTCTTCTCATCGTTCGTCAACCGGTTTTTTATCCGTCGCTGTCGACCATCGTCCACCAGCCGGCCGCCGCTGGTCGCCGGTCACCTACCACCCGCCGTTGCCGATCGCCCGCCGCTAGCCACCGCTGGTCAGCGGTTGCCGGCCGCCGCCACCGTCGGTTCACCGCCGTCCGAAAAGAAAAAAAATTGTGTCGTTATCAAATGGTTATTTTTGCTTAGAAACTCTTCTAGAAATAGAAATAGAAAAATCTATTTCTCTTCCAGAACCTATTTCTGGAACAGAATAGTTATTATTCACTCCCTAAGATGAAACTCCAATAAAAAAAAATAACGGTTTTGGCTATTACCAACGTGCGTATTAATTTAAATAGGCACTGTATATAAAACTAATTAGGGTTGACTGACTTCTTTAGGGGTTAGAATAAGACTTCCTAGCTACTAGATTTGCAAGCAAGATCCGTTAGGTAGCAATAAGTACTCCGTGCTCCTGGAGCACGCTTTGCGTTGAAGAATCTTTTGTTATCTCTATTTAATTCCTTCCCTCCTCGGTAGCCGGAAATAACTACTATTCCAAGGCGGAAGTACGGCTAGTCCCCAATAATGCAATATAAATTGATCTGCATTCAAATCACCGAACACTTTCAACACATGCACAAACCTGTTTTTGGCTGCAAAAACGGTTGTATCACGTGGATTCTGAAAATCCATAAAATTTTCCTGAGTATACGGTGCTTCAACATGCAGAAGTCATCTCAATGTTTTAAGGTTTCTGAGGAATACTTACGATTATGCCAAAATTTATTGTCACTAAAAGATGCAAGAAGTGTGATGTGAAAGGAGTAGCTAATGACTGCCGGATATCTACGGGCACTCTTGATTACTAATTTGACAAAGATGACCATCATATGTTATTTTTCCTGTCATACATGCTGCATTACGTTTCAAACTGGAAAGTCACTTTCTGCAAGATGAATATTACAATACTATTGCATCGCCTCATTGAATAAGGGACCAAGAAATGGTTGTGGCGATTGCACCCACCTTCGCCCGTCATCAACAGAAATGTGCACTAAAATTTCCCCCATAAAAATTTTTCACGCACGTAATTTTAAAGCTTTTATGCGTAAAAAGTTTTTCTCGTCCCAACCTAAATCCCATGTCCGTCCCAGCCTAATATTGGTGTCCCTCACCGGCAGGATTAGCAATAAAATGCTACCATACATGTAATCATCCACCTTCTCCTTACCACTTCCATTCATTTCTAAAGTATCTTTTAGAAATAGTCCTGCCAGAGCATGCTCCAACCTGTTTCCTTCCTCGTATGATATATGCAATTGTCTCAAACCCACATGTGCATCAAATTATTGACCCCCTTTTGGCATCTTCTTCTTCTTCTCAGGCTATATAAACACATCAAATGTAATTCCTTCTTGTTTAACTATTCTCAGAAGCTTTCAAAAGGAATCTAAAAAAGGTTCAAACTTTCTTGACCCATGACCCTTTTTCATGCACATTTTCATGGACAAAGGCCATCTTGCATGAAAAGTACAATTCGGTGAAGCATTTGTTTAGCTTTCAGTGGGTGACTATGGAAACTGATGATGCATTTAGAATAAGCAGTGCAAGACTGAGCAGTGCACGTTTGAGAAGCTCGGACATATGGAGGAATAGCGGGAAGGAGATCTTCTCAAGGTCTAGCCCGAATGAGGATGATGAGGAGGCTCTGAAATGGGCTGCAATTGAAAAGCTTCCGACTTACTTGCGTGTTCGGTGGAGCATTTTTGCCAACGAAGAAGGCCAGATAAGAGAAGTCGATGTCGAGAATCTTGATTTGATGGAGAGGAGGAACTTGTTGGAGAGGTTGCTGAAGACAGCTGAGGAAGACAATGAGAAGTTCTTGTTAAAGCTGAAGCAGAGGATTGAGAGGTACATGCTGATGACTTCTAATAAGCACTTCAGATATTCATTTAGTTGGTCACTGCCATAATCTTTAAGAGCATGTCAAAGTAAGTAGAATATATATATTTTTTAATTAAGAGAGAGAAACTTCATCTGGGAAATGGTATTTTCTTCTCCGAGCAGAAAGTTTCATTATAAATCTTGACGAGGTCTGTGTTTGCCCTTCTGTACTATAAACAGAGTTGGACTGGAATTTCCGACGATTGAAGTCCAATTCAAGCATCTAAATGTCGAGGCCGAAGCTTATGTTGGAAGCCAAGCTCTACCCACAAGGATATTGCATTAGAAGCTATAATTGTTGGATTTCCTAGTGAAATTATTGAAAAAAATAGACATGTGAAAGTGTTCACGTGAAAAATATTTGATGCAAGTGACAATATATATGATTAGGATCACCTAATCCACAAGTTCTAACATGGGTGTGCTCCTTCTCCAAAGAAGAAGAGTAATTTCAAACAAATTTTTTTTTAAAAATGAAGGTGAGAGAAATGGGTCGTATACTTATTCAGGATGATTAATCTTGGATCAGGATTTGATATTAGATTCTCAGTTTTAAGCAATTCCAGATAGTGCTGCTTGTATTGCACGGAAAAGAAAGTAGAGATTTTGCTCCAAAGCATGGTTCCTTCTAATTTCAAGAAATTTCATGTTTTCCATAGCATTCCCCCCAAAAAGTTATGCATGATTACAAGAAAAATCTCCCGGAAAAGTTGTTGAAGCGATGAGAAATCTCTGGAAAAGTTATACATAAATAAAAGTGATATCTCCTAAAAAACTTATTCAAGCAATGAGAGTTACACCCAGAAATTTTGTCATCTCAAACTTACTGCAACGTGACAAATAAAGGAGACACGTAGAGCAAGTTCCTTCTTTTTTCGAGAAATTTTGTGCTTTCCATAAGATTCCTCTCTTTATTTCTTGCTTTGCGTCTAAGTGAAAGAATAAATCCCTTTATTTCTATTTCCTATTTCTTATCAATTTTTCTTTATTTTCTTGATAATTGTCATATATTTTTTTCATAAATCTTTTTTATAATCTCTTGAATATATTTAATAAATGCTCATGTTCTTTTACATTCTCAAAAAGCATGATCATATATAATGTTTTACGAATCTGATTAGACAATTTCTTTCGTAATTTGCTTGCTTTGAAATTGCACAAAATTTTCCGGCCACAAGAAGTTTATGTGAAAAAAATAGACCTATATATATATCAATTAAATCTCATTTCATCATGAATCAATATGATTATCCTTACGAACGGCATAATTTTGTTCCAATGTCAAATTAAATCAGCATATAAATGTTTAAAATAAGGATTTGGTGGTAATTAATGCTTTATACACTGCGAAAAATAGTAGGATCTGCATTTTTAACGTGACATATGCACACATATTTAATGTTGTCCTAAGGAAAGGTCAACTAATAGCGAAATTAATTCACGTGTGGCAATGTTAACATTATAAAGAATATCTCATTAGATTGAGTAACAAGCAAGAAAGGACTTTTAAGCCAAAAAAATAATAAATAAATTTTGATTATTCTAAGGGGAACTCCACAAAAGAAAAGCTAGGAAAAGTGAAATAATTCCACGAAATTAGCCGCCATCGAAATATTCTTGGAATGATTTCGAGCACAGTAATTTGTAAAGCCTAAGGCTTGATATCCAAGCAATAAATGTCCACGAAAAGTAAAAGTCAAGACTGCATATCAACATCAAAAGCAAAAGAGACTTCCAAAAGGAAGAAGATGAGATTTCAATATTGAGTTAACATTCAAATTGGAAATCAACTTTGACCAAACGAGTTCCCAAGTCAAGACCCAAAAGAGCATGTGTTACAAAGTGTTTGATGATTTGCCTTTGTTGTAGAGAAAAGAAGATGAACAGTGGAAAGAGAAGAAAAAATAGAAATTAAACAAAATGTAATTGTTGGAGTAAACTTATTTACATCATATCACCGGCCGTGACAAGTAGAACCATTGGTAATGATTGGACTATTACATTAGCAATTTTAAATGAACTATTTTATTGGATTTTGCCGGAAGGACTGTAATAGAATTTTGCAAAAACATTTAAGATTCCATTGAAATAAGCGTTGGACAAACTTACGATTGAAATGACAATTATTTCTTCATTTGTATCTCATTAGATCGAGCAACAAGCGAGAAAAGACTTTTCAGTCACAACATAACGAAAATTTAACCATCTAATGGAACTTTAATAAAGAAAAGCTGGGAGAAGTAGAATAATTCCACGAAATTATTTATCATTAAAATAATCTTGGAATAATTTGAAGCACAATAAAACTTAAACCTTGTTACCCAAGCAAATAATGTTAATGAAAAAAGGCAAAGTCAAAAGCAAAAGAGATCTCCCAAAAGTAAGAAGACAATGGTAAGTCAAGATTCAAAAACGGAAATAAATCTGAACCAAACATGTTCATAGCCTCCTTAAAAGCAAAACAACATCATTTTTTTTAATAAAGTTGTCCACGTCATATCACTAGCCACGACACTTAAGACTATCGGTAATAATTGGACCCTTATGTTTGCAATTTTAAGCGAATTTTTATTTTACCGGAAGGATTATATTAGAATTTTACGTAGAAGTTAGGACTGCATTGGAACAATTGTCCAATGGGTTTATAACTAATATAACAATTATCCTTTTGTTTGTGTCTAAATGGATTGAGTAGCGACCAAGAAAGGACCTTTAAGCCACAACTTAGTGAAAACATAGCCATCTAATGGAACTCTACCAAAGAAAAGGTAGGAGAAGCAGAAGAATTCCACGAAATTACTTGTCACTAAAATAATATTGGAATGATTTAAAGCACAGCAGCATAAATCTCGTTACCCAAGCCAATAATGTCAATGAAAAGGCCAAGTCGGGCTACGTAGCAAAGTCAAATGCAAAGAGATCTCCCAAAAGTAAGAAGCTGAGATCTCAATGGCGAGTCAACACTCTAAAGGGAAATCAATCTTGACCCAAACAAGTTCGTAGCCACCTTAAAAGCCAAGAGACCATGTACTATTTCCGTCCTCCCCAAGCCTTCTGGAATGATTACATCAAACTGAGCACGTAGCAAAGTCAAACCCGCATGGGTTTCCATTCGATCTCGAAGAACAAGGTTGAAAAATAAAGGAAAATGACGAAGAATATTATCGAATTCGGCTGAGGTTAGTGCAGACGTTTTTGGCTCCTTTTAGTTAGAAAAGAAACCCGGCTTCATAATAGTACAGATAGGGGTGAGCGTGGTTCCGGGTAGAACCGGGAACCAGGGAACCGGACCAAAGGATCCGGTTCGGTTCCTGGTTCCTTTTTTCTAGGAACTGGAACCGGTTTCGGAACCAGTTTAGGCCTCCAAAAAGAAGACGAGATCCATTCTTCACGTTCACCGTGCAAACGTCTCCAAATTAGGCGGGAAGCGGAAGAGCTCGAAATCCTAGAATTCAATTCATCCCAAGCGTCTTCATTGTTCAGTTCGACCTCCGTCTCCTTCAATCCCATCATTTTCCATATGTTGTTCATCGAGTCTCTTCCACTGATTTCGATAGGGACTGACTAAGCTACTGGCGGACAATGCCCCGAACGCCATGAAGGAGCAGAAGCTCGAGAGCTACTTCAGCCGGAGGATCGCCGTCGATGCCAGCATGAGCATCTATCAGTTCCTCGTTAAGTTGCTTTTTATGGATTGATGCCTGCGATTGCGCGTTTCGGTTGTCGGTTGGGATTTGGATTTTGAGTGCTGGGGTTTTTTGGTTCTTTTGATTGGGGGATTAGGTTGTGGTCGGGAGGAAGGGGACTCAGATGCTCACCAACGAGGCTGGTGAAGTCACCAGGTACACTGGCATTGTGATACTCCATAAAAATGAAAATCTACTTTCGATGTGATCTTTGTGCTTGGAAAGTTTTTGATTTTGAGCTGCTTTCCCGTGCAGTCATCTGCAAGGGATGTTTTATTAGACGATTAGGCTGTTGGAGGCGGGGATAAAGCCAGCGTAAACTTTTTTCTTTACCTCCTTTGTTTTCGTTGGGATGGAATACTGGAAGATGATGCTCATCCTTCTTTGAACTATGCTTTACTGTTGTTACGATAGCTATGTATTTGATGGTAAACCTCCTGATTTGAAGAAGCAAGAGCTTGCAAAACGGTACTTTATTATTATGAGCCTTCTCTTTTCTCGTTTATGGGATTACCTATGGATACGTTTAGTTACCTTAGACAAGTCTCTGAGCAGTTTTTCGAAGAGGGCAGCTGCCTCTGAGGAGTTGGCAGTAGCCGTTGCGGTATATGCATCTCTCTCTCTCTCTCTCTCTTGCGCACATGAGCACCCAGAAACACAGAGTACAAAAATGCTTAGTGAGCTCTGTATTTATTGTGTCTGCAGTCTCAGAACAAGGAAGACATGGAGAAATTCAGTAAAAGAACTGTGAAGGTTGGTCTCGTTTTGGTTTCCTTATGGTGCGATATTTTTGTCTTATTCAATATGAAGTTTGATTTTGGTCTCTGCTTCGCAGAAAAACTTATCTACATAGCTAAATGGATATGAGTGTGCTTGTGGATGATGGCCCTCATACACTTGTAGGTGACACAACAGCACAATGAAGACTGCAAAAAACTATTAAGACTTAGATACCAAGTTCAGTTTTTGTATGTTAGGCTCCTTAAGAAGCAGAGGCAAAATGTGCTGCACTTTGCAAAGCTGGAAAGGCATGTATCTTCCCATTTGATTGTCTTCAGAATCGTTCATTGTTTTCCCATGATAATTAATCGTTTAACTCTATGTAAATTACCATTTTATTTCCATGATTTAAATTCCTTTTGCACTCGCACATATGCTTGCTCACTTGTCTATTGTCTACTTATGCGTAGTCATTTACATTTGGAATATTCTTTACTGAGTAATTTTTGTCCAGGAAATTTTCACTGACTTTGAATACCTATCATTGCTTAATTGTTTTGTGGTAACCAGAATTCATCTATCATGAATGGTGCTTTAGCTGTAATATTTGTTTTTCAGGTTTATGCAGTTGCTTCTGAAGATATGGATTCCCTTACTTTTGGAGCTCCTATATTCCTTTGCTATTTGATGGATCCCATCTCAAGAAAAGTTCCAGTTATGGAATTTGAAATTTCCAAGGTACTTAGAAAAGTTTATTCACTGGGATTGCTTAAATTTTTTTTCCTCACTTTCATGACTTTTAGATCTTGGAGGAGATGAATCTGGATATGGATCAATTCGTTGACCTGTGCATTCTTTCTGGATGTGATTATTGTGAAAGCATTCAAGGTAGAGTTGGTGGTGTCGCATCTGCAATGGGTCCAGTGGTTGAGAAGTCAAGCAAGGTTTTTTGTTGGCTTTGTGCTGCTTTAACTATGCGGAAGTTGATTGATGAGCAACTTTGTTTGTCGTAATCTTAATGCAGGCTCCTCTTATGTACATTGAATTTTTGAACTATATTGTCAAAGAGTTTAGGAGCCTTTAGATGGAAAAATGGCATGCTTTATGGAGTATTATCGATATTGATTTTTTTTCTGTCTTTACTTAGGATTTTGACTGATTTTCATCCATGTCTTTGCAAGGTTTTGCTGTGCCAAAGGAATCACAAGGAAATGTTGCAGAGTTCACACTATGGAGTAGATGAAAATTTGAGATCTTGTTGGCACTTCTGGTTTTTCATCTCCTTAGTATATTTTGCTTCATCATTTTCATTTGACTCAGCTGATAAGGCATATGGCATATGGCAAATGTGACGATTTAAGCTTTAGTGCACATATATTGATATATGTGGGCACAATAATTATAGTTAATCAAGTATCTCATTTCCTCTTTGTAAATTTCTTATTGGTTTTGATTATGTATGTCCAAATTCTTGGCGGTTGGCACTGGTATGTTTGCTAAGATGTGAAAAGTTACTGTAGAGCATACGTATACGTTATAGTTCAAATTTGAAAAAAAAAAAAAAAAAAAGAACTTGTTGGAATCTGGAACCAACCCTGGAATCTGTGACAGGGTAGGTTCGAGGTTCTTGGTTCCGACGGGTAGGTTTCAGGTTCCAAAAAATGAAGAATCTGCACTTGAGGGTAGGTTTCAAGTTCCAAATAAAACCGAAGTGAACCTGGAACCGCTCACCTCTAATTAACAGAATCCAGAAGCGACCTCCCGATAATTTAGGTGGGCCACAGCACATTATGTTGCAAAGTATACTTTAAAAAAATGCAATCGTGTCTAATATTATAATCGTAGCTTGTGTCAGAGTAGATATAGACAGCTGAGTTAACTTTTGAAGGCCCAAAAGTAAAAACAGGAAACTGTGTCCGCACCCTCCGATTCGGAAAGAGAGTCTGCGACTAATACAGCGAGCATGTCAAGATGGAAAGACCATTGGTCTGCTGTCTAAATGCATTCCATTAAACATGATTAATCAATCCCGAGCAAAGATGATGACAATCGTGATCGAATCGAATCCTGTGAATTATGTATTTTGTGGATTTTTTTTTCTGTATATATTGCGGTTATATATATATATATTGTGATTTTTTCTATGGAATCATGCCATGCATGTCGATGATGCATCAAGATCTGGGGATGGGATGATTACATGTCAACCATTGTTCCGACATCGGAACTTGCTATCATGCTCTCTCTCTCTCTCTCTCTCTCTCTCTGACTTTTTGCAATATATTAATATCAAAGTATCCACCGAGTTTCCAAGGAAGATATGGTTAATTAAATAATATAGTTAATTATTCATAGAAGTATTGAAAGTCTACTGTATTTCTGTGGGAATTTGTTTGATAGTATCCGAACCTTTAAACCGGTCAATTCTCATTAAAAACATGTAAACTACTCATCCATGTGTATCGAGATAAGACTCCACTTGCTGGATGATGGGCGTGAGCGCGACCTTCAAAACTACTCCATTGCGATTATGTAAATCCCATCAATAACAAATAAAAATTGAATAAAGCAGGAGAAAAAAAATGCATAAATGGCGATAACAGTAGTTAAATAAACGGGTGGGGATTTTTTTTTTATCCTGTATGCTTTTTTATATATTTATTAGTGCTTCGAGAAGCCTCAATTGTGGATAAAATTGTCATTTTTTAAATCAAGATAGAAATTTATTAAAACACAAAGGGTGTTAGAGCATCCACATCTATCTATAATAACATTGTAAGGATCACCAAGGAATATAAAAAAAATTCCTCATGGATGGGGTCCTTTCATCTCATCATGTTTTGTCGAAAAAGAAACTGAATCTTTTACTACATAAATTCAGCCAGACCGTAACATAGTACTCCCACTAGGCCGTGGTGAACTGTTGGTGACAAATTGACTCACAATGAAAAATAATTATAATCCATACCGAACATTCAGTCATAGATATAAAATTTATGTGATTTTAGATAGGGTCACCAATATTAGTGACCCCACCCCCATCCTTTTACTTATATATAAAATAAAATACAAAGACAGTTGGTTTTTTTTTTGAAGAAAAAGCATCTAATGGTCAATAACAGTTAATCGGCTGCGTACTCCATAAATTCATAAGCGGTACGTGAGCTTTCCTTTATTAGAAACAGGGGCTGGATATGCAAAGTCCCTCATTTTGATCTTCTAGATGAAACTTAATTAGAAAAACAATGTCTTTGGTTGTTCCCCATATACGTTTTAATTTACAAAGGCGCCATATTTTAAATTAATTACGGGTGACCCTCTTCCTCAGAAGTAGGGATTGGGACGTCCTTAGTTACTAGGGTTGCAAGCAAGGTACATTAGGTTATTACAAAAAATTTCGTGTTTCCCAAGCTTTGCCATACCATGGAGAATCTTTTCATCTCTATTCAATTCCTGAGCCTCCTCGGTAGTCAAAAACAAATGTTGTTACCGAGGTGGAAGTACATATGGTCGGTAGTAATGTAATAAAAACATGTCTGCATTATGTTCCATATTCACTACCAAGCACGGATAAGATCAAGATGCTTCAAGATTACTGGTAAATACTTACAATTATGCCAAAACGAACGAAAAAGACAGAACAAGGCTCAAGTGAAAGGTGTAGTTAATGACTCCAAAATACCTGTGAGCAAATCTTAATCACTGATGTGTCCAGAGATGTCCATAATATGTGATTCTTCCAATCATAAATGCTGCATTACTTTTCAAACTAGGAATTCACGACTATTGCACGACATCGTAGAATGGCTGACCACCTTCTCTTCCGGGCGCTAAATGTGGACAAAAGTTTAGAGAACAAAGAGCACATGGAAGCTGACTTTGAAAGTTTAACCCAAAAATTTTTAAGTGAAATGTGGAAATGCGATAAATATGTATAAAGAGTACATATACCCTATTATCGAGTGATGTGAAAAATTTCAACATTTACATCTATCAAAGTTTCTGAGTTAAAAACAGTACCTCGTCCCGGCCTAATTTACGTGTCTGTCCCGGCCTAAGTTACGTGCGTTTGCCACCGGCATGGTTGGCAATGAAATGCTATCCATACATGGAATCATCAACCTTCTCGGTCTCACTTTACTTTTCTATTTAAAGTGCAATTATTTTTTTTAAGAAAAGAAGTAGCAGAACATGTTCCAACCTCTTTCCTTCATCCTATTATATATGCAATTGCGTCAAACCCACTTGTGAAACAGAATCATATCAAAAGAAAAAAAAAACTCATTGAACTCCTTTTGGCATCTTTTTCTTCTTCTCAAGTTATAAATACACACCAAATGCGACTCTCTCTTGTTAAACCACCATCAGAAGCTTTCAAAAGCATCTGGGAGAGCTTCAGACTTTCTTGGCCCTATTCATGCACATTTTCATGAACAAGGGTCTTCTTCCATGAAAACTACAATTCAGTGAAGCATTTGTGTAGGTTGAGTGGGTGACTATGGACACTGGTGATGCACTCAGAATAAGCAGTGCAAGGCTTAGCAGCTCAAGGCTGAGCAGTGCGCGTTTAAGCAGCTCAAACATATGGAGGACCGGTGGGAAGGAGATCTTCTCAAGGTCTAGCAGGGATGAGGATGATGAGGAGGCTCTGAAGTGGGCTGCACTTGAAAAGCTCCCAACGTACTTGCGTATTCGGCGGGGCATTCTCACTGAAGAAGAAGGCAAGATAACAGAGGTCGATATCGGGAATCTCGGGTTGATAGAGAGGAGGAACTTGTTGGAGAGGTTGCTGAAGACAGCTGAGGAAGACAATGAGAAGTTCTTGTTGAAGCTTAAGCAGAGGATTGACAGGTATGTGCTGATGACTTTTCAGTAGCACTTTAGATATTCAATTAGTTGGTCACTGCAATACTTCTTAGAAGAACGTGAAAGTGGTTTGATTTTTTTTTTCCCTTACCCTGAGAAAGAGATTCAATCTGGGAATTGTAATTTCTTCTCTGAGCTGAAAGTTTCAAGACAAATCTTTATAAGGTTTGTGTTTGCTTTACTGTATAACAAACAGAGTTGGATTGGACATTCCTACAATTGAAGTCCAATTTGAGCATCTAAATGTCGAGGCAGAAGCTCATGTTGGGAGCCGAGCTCTACCCACAATATTTAATTTCACTGTTAACATATTTGAGGTAATTTAACATTCAATTCATAACATATCTACATTTTCTAGGATTCTGCTCAAATTGATTGAACCCTATCTCATGTTAATCAATGTCAACAGGGGTTTCTCAACTGTTTTCACATCCTTCCCAGTAGAAAGAAACCATTACCAATCCTCAACGATGTCAACGGAATCATCAAGCCTTGCCGGTAAGAAGAGAGACAGATTCTTATCAGCATACATTGCTCAAGGAATGAAGTTCTGATATTGCTGACACAATTTTTATTTCTCTTTTTCAGAATGACATTACTTCTAGGGCCTCCAGGCTCTGGAAAGACCACCTTACTTCTAGCATTAGCTGGGAAGCTCAGCAAAGATTTGAAGGTAAGCATAAAGAAAGTACTTCTAGAGCTGTCTCACTTTAAGAGAGAAATTTTCTGGTGTGTAAGTCACACAAAGAGCTTGTGTATCATAGTTTTTGGGAAGAGTCACATACAACGGACATGGGATGGAAGAGTTTGTACCGCAGAGGACATCGGCTTATATAAGTCAATATGATCTCCATATAGGAGAAATGACAGTTAGGGAAACTCTTGCTTTCTCGGCCAGGTGCCAAGGTGTCGGACCCCGTTATGGTGAGTTCGGGCTATTTTTATGTGTTAATCATAATTTGAAGGATAAGCTCAAAAAAGGCAAGGACTAAGAGGTATAATACTACCACTGTATTTCAGAGATGCTAGCAGAGTTATCAAGAAGAGAGAAGGAGGCAAATATCAAACCTGATCCTGACATAGATATCTTTATGAAGGTGAGAAATGATCTCACTAGTGAACGGTGGAAGAGCTTTCTCATTGCAGATTTTTCATCCATGTACTTTCTTTTCTCTGGATGTGCAAAACGCAGTCTAAAACATTTATCAATGCCTGTAAATGCTTCTATTGACCTTAATCTTCTGCAGGCATCATCACTGGAAGGACAGGAGACTAATGTAGTTACCGATTATATACTCAAGGTATAATCAAGAAAATCAAAACACCGTCAATCCGTTCTTCCAATTTTGCCAGGAAAAAGGGGGAAAATACAAAGACTTAAAATTTCTCTTTCTTTTTGCAATGCTTAAATTTAGATTCTGGGTCTTGAAATCTGTGCTGACATAATGGTGGGAGATGAAATGATAAGACGCATCTCCGGTGGACAAAAGAAACGAGTCACAACGGGTAAGACTCGGGAGGCCGTTTTAGCAGCCCATGTTGCTAGATGATTGCAATCACTTACTTTTGTCAACTTAAGGTTGATTTTCTTTAATTTCGTGTTAACATAAAACAGGGGAGATGCTAGTTGGGCCAGCCAAAGCTCTTTTTATGGACGAAATATCAACCGGCTTGGACAGCTCGACCACATTCCAAATAGTGAACTCACTCAGACAGTCCATACACATCCTCAATGGGACTGCTCTAATATCCCTCCTCCAGCCTGCGCCGGAAACTTATGACCTGTTCGATGATATTATACTTCTCTCGGATGGGCAAATCGTGTACCAAGGTCCCCGAGAAAACGTGCTTGAGTTCTTCGGACACATGGGTTTTAGATGTCCTGAAAGGAAAGGAGTAGCTGATTTCTTGCAAGAAGTAATATTTCAAATCGCAAGTTCATTTATTTATTATTTTTTTTTGGCGTTATAAGTGACGATTGACTCATTCACTTTTATCTTCTGTAATTTGATCTGTAGGTGACTTCAAGGAAAGATCAAGAGCAGTATTGGGCGAATAAGGACTCACCTTATAGGTTTGTAACCGCCAACGAATTTTCCGAAGCGTTCCGGTCATTTCACATTGGTCGGAAACTAGGTGACCAGCTTGCGAAGCCATTCGACAAGTCAAAAAGCCACCCAGCGGCTCTAACAACTAAGAAGTACGGGGTGAGCCGGAAAGAACTGTTGAGAGCTTGCATTTCGAGGGAACTTTTGCTAATGAAGAGAAACTCATTCGTCTATGTTTTCAAAATGTGTCAGGTGAGCAAGTTGAAGTACTGGTTTTCCTAGTTTTCTGCGATCCAAAGTGATGCATTTGATCTGTTGATTGCATTTGTGATGTCCTAATACTTCCTTTTTCTGATGCATATCAGCTTATTTTTGTGGCTTTCATAACCATGACGGTGTTCCTTCGGACAGAGATGCACCGAAATACAGTGACAGATGGTGGGATTTATTTCGGGGCGCTCTTCTTCACTCTGATCATCATTATGTTCAATGGCTTCTCGGAGCTTGCCCTGTCCATCATGAAGCTCCCTGTCTTCTACAAGCAGAGGGACTTCCTCTTCTTTCCTGAGTGGACATACGCGCTACCCACATGGATCCTGAAGATCCCGATCTCTATTGTAGAAGTTGCAGTTTGGGTATTCATGACTTACTACGTTATCGGCTATGACCCTTACGCCGGAAGGTTGATCAGATTACTTATTTGGTGATTACAGACTTTGCTCCAGTTCAGATACTAATACAATCTTTGCTACCAGGTTATTCAAACAGTATCTTCTGCTCCTATGCCTAAATCAGATGGCTTCTGGATTATTCCGATTCATCGGGGCAGTAGGAAGGAACGTTATTGTGGCAAACACTTTTGGGTCGTTTGGATTACTCACCGTTATGGCCTTGGGCGGATTCGTCATATCAAGAGGTCAACTGGATGTCTAAATAATTCTTCTTTCGATTTGCCCTCACATATGTAATTTCCTGATGTGGCATTGTTTTGAATCAGTTGATATTAAGCCATGGTGGATGTGGGGTTATTGGATCTCGCCAGTGATGTATGGACAGAATGCTATCGCCGTGAACGAATTTCTCGGAAAGCAGTGGAGACACGTAAGTACTTTCTTATGAAACTGGAATTACTACACAAATAATTACAAAAGGTTGCTAAAATTGTTAAAATATCAACTGATGAAGCTTCGGAACCTTTGTGGTATAGATTCCTCCTGACGCCACAGAACCTTTGGGAGTTTTGGTCCTGAAGTCCGTGGCATTTTTCCCGAAGCACGTTGGTATTGGATCGGAGTAGGAGCTTCGATTGGATACATGTTTCTTTTTAATTTCTTGTTCACTGTGGCTCTGAAATATCTTGACCGTAAGTCTCTCTTCAGAAGGATTTCATTTTCAGGATTCAGTATACAGTTCTAGTGAATTACTTGCATCTTAACGCAGCATTTGGGAAGCCTCAAGCTGTACTATCAAAAGAGACTCTGGCAGAGAAAATTGCGAGCAAGCACGGAGAGGTCATTGAGCTATCATCAAGAGGGAGCCAGAGGACTTCATCTGGTGAGCCACAGAAACCAAATATCGTGTATTGTTTTTTTCTGTAAAAGTAGAACTTAAGTTAAAGGATCATCATCGTGATAATACAGAAAAAGAGAGTGGACACCAAGGAGGCACCGCATCGGGAACATTGTCTACAAGAGGTGGGAGCTCAAATGATTCGGACCCAAATAGGAAACGAGGAATGGTTCTTCCTTTTGAGCCGCTTTCTATAGCTTTTGATAATATCAGATACGCCGTAGACATGCCCCAGGTACTGTTTGCCAGGAAGATGCTTTGGTTCTGACAATTGAACTGAGGTGCAGAACTTTTAGACGTGCTGAACATTTTTGTGTTAGCAGGAAATGAAAGCTCAAGGTATTCTTGAAGATCGGCTGGAGCTTCTAAAGGGAGTTAGTGGTGCTTTTAGGCCAGGAGTATTGACGGCTTTAATGGGTGTCAGCGGTGCTGGAAAGACCACTCTGATGGATGTGTTGGCTGGAAGGAAAACAGGTGGATACATCGATGGGACAATCACGATATCTGGGTACCCAAAGAAGCAAGAAACATTCGCTCGCATATCAGGATATTGCGAACAAACTGATATCCACTCTCCTCACGTCACAGTTTATGAGTCCTTGGTGTATTCTGCATGGCTTCGGCTACCATCTGAAGTGGACTCTGAGACTAGGAAGGTTGATACTTGATTCATTAAATCATCTGGCATCTTAGGTGAACTCTACACATTTATCGGTAGATAAAGATACATGACAAATCTTTCAAAAGACAGTTTGGTTTTCTCAAAAAGCCATACTGGACGAAATTTTTCCCATGGATTACATTGTTCACCACAGACTGAAAAAAATTTTGGCATCTCTTAAAGGATAAGCATAGCTCATAAACATTTTTGACAGCATAAAACTTCGCTGCCTTTGAGTCCCTCCCAGCGATGGAGCGCTGACTAGAAATGTGATCCATGTGCAGATGTTCATTGAAGAAGTGATGGAGCTCATAGAGCTTACCCCGATACGAGAAGCGCTGGTTGGGTTGCCTGGTGTGAATGGCCTCTCCACTGAACAGAGGAAAAGGCTGACGATTGCAGTGGAGCTCATAGCCAACCCGTCAATCATATTTATGGATGAGCCTACCTCTGGCCTCGATGCCAGGGCAGCTGCTATAGTAATGAGAACGGTTAGAAATACTGTTGACATGGGGCGAACTGTTGTTTGCACCATCCACCAGCCAAGCATCAATATATTTGATGCTTTTGACGAGGTTTGACACAAATTTAGAGGGCCCGAGCAATCTGTTTGCTTTTACTTTTCCCCACAACGAAGTATATGAGAGATTTTCCTTATTGATATGCAGCTGTTTCTTCTGAAAAGAGGCGGACAGGAGATCTATGTCGGTCCACTAGGCCAGCATTCCTCGCACCTGATCGACTATTTTGAGGTCAGCTCACTGCTGCGCAGTAAGAAACAGAGTCTAGATTACATTGAGCTTTAAACCCTAACGTTACACGTGTTCCAATTAAAGGGCATTTGCGGAGTTCCAAAAATTAAAGACGGATATAATCCAGCAACTTGGATGTTGGAGGTGACGACGGCTGCTCAAGAAGAAATCCTCGGGGTTAACTTTACCGAAGTCTACAGGAATTCGGAACTGCTTAGGTAAGAAGTAACTTTTCAGAAGCAGAATATTTTTTGTTTTTCAGCTTGAGAAGCTCAAAGAGATTATCATAAAGTTGAAGATCAAAAAGTGGAGCTTAGAAAGCCTTGTGGCAGAACTCTTATATGTCTCGTGTTCTTCAACGATTGAAACAGGAGAAATAAAACTCTGATCAACGAACTGAGTACACCACCACCCGGGTCGAAAGATCTCTATTTTCCAACGCAATATTCACAATCGTTCTTCACCCAGTGTATGGCTTGTCTATGGAAACAATACTGGTCATACTGGCGCAACCCGTCATACACGGCCGTGAGACTTCTATTCACAACTTTCATTGCTCTGATGTTCGGCGCAATATTTTGGAACCTCGGCTCCAAGAGGTAATAGACAGAAATCAATTCACAGATATACAAGTTCTACTTTCTATTTATTTGCAAAACACAGAGGAATTGGACTTGGGAAAAAAAGTATACCGGCTCGGTTATGGGCATCATTTGCTTAAAACTTGTGGGACTTGCAGGAGAAACCAGCAAGATCTCTTCAACGCGATAGGCTCTATGTACGCGGCTTGCCTTTTCATTGGATTTCAGAATTCAATGTCAGTCCAACCCGTTGTGGCTATTGAGAGGACAGTCTTCTATCGAGAGAGAGGGGCTGGAATGTATTCTGCTTTGCCTTATGCCTTTGCACAGGTAATGTTTCACTTTCATATCTAAGTGAAAGTATCAGACTTAGGTAGTTCTAAGTGAAAGTATTAGATTTATTCAGTTCATGGGAAAATAGGAAATGACTTTAAGAAGCCCTTAGCACTCTGAAAGTTTCTTGAAAGAATCCATCATGTTTTTTAACAAAATTGTTTTGCACAGGTTATCATCGAGATTCCCTACATCTTCCTCCAAGCTGTCATCTATGGAGTGATTGTCTATTCAATGATTGGGTTCGAATGGACCCCTAGCAAGTTCTTTTGGTACATCTTCTGTATGTTCTTCAGCTTGTTGTACTTCACTTACTATGGGATGATGAGCGTGGCAGTCACGCCCAACCAAAACATAGCCGCCATAACCTCTTCCGCATTCTATATGATTTGGAACCGTTTCTCAGGATTCGTCGTTCCTCGAACAGTAAGTTCATCGATATCTACCCTGAAACCAAAATAGAAAAACAACGAAAAGCATAAATGAGCAGAGCTAATATTTTTATTTTTATTTTAACAGAGACTGCCCGTCTGGTGGAGATGGTATTACTGGGCTTGTCCAGTTTCTTGGACATTGTATGGACTGGTGGCCTCACAGTTTGGAGACATTAAGCACCAGCTTGACACTGGCGAGACAGTGGAAGATTTCGTGAGGAGCTATTTTGGGTACCAACACGACTTCTTGGGAGTGGTTGCAGCAGTGCTGGTCGGCTTACCTCTCCTCTTTGGAATCATCTTTGCCTTCTCAATCAGAGCATTCAACTTCCAGAAGAGGTGATGACAGCACCACTGGAGATTGGAGAGACATCAAAATATAAGTTTAGTAGTTACAAGATATTTTTGTTAATCTAAAGTTTTATTGAAGAAAGTGGAATAAAATTTTGTACTCAGTCATAGTGTAACCAAACCGACTACTTCAGGCAGTTCAACGAATAAATTGCGACACTTGTCTGGATGCTCGATGATGAAAAATATTTTTTAGGAAAATATGTGGCATACTGTCAGCAGCACTTTTCATTTTTGTAGGGATCCGCTATGAATTCCGATTGTTGTTATTGGATACTCGATGATGAGCTCCCCTCTTTTGTCAATTATAGACTTCATTTTATTTCATGAAAAATATTTTCCTTACTTTTTGACATTTGGATCACTTAGTAAAAGTGGGTCAATGGACAATATAACTTACATTTAGGAAAATGATTTTCTCTTTAAAAAATCGAGAATCATTTTATAAAATATAACGAGATATCCATGCTTGGACATCAAAACCTTAATGCTCAATCTTGGGTCCCCGGCACCAAGGATTGAGTCTCGAGGCCCGGTCCTAGGAACATTAAAGCCAAGCCCACAATCCCGACGTGTGTGTTAGGATCTCCATGCCCAAGATTGGGCTCCAAGTGCTCGTGCTTGGGACTCCATACTAGGGCCCTAGTGCCCATGCTCGAGCTCGGGGCCACCAAGGCCCCGGTGCTTGTGCCTAATGCCTTAAACTAGGCCGAGCACAAAACCCTGGAACCTAGGCCTAGGACCCCAAAGGCAATGCTTGGGTCCCTTGTACTTGTGCCTAGATCTCCAACGCTTGAGCCTGGATCCATCAAGGCCGAGGCCCAAGACTTTAGTGACTATGTCCAAGTCTAACAAGGTCTGTCCCGAGGCTTTAGGGCCACATGTTGGGCCCCTAGCAATTGTACTTGAGTTAGTTGAGGTTGGTTAGACCCTAATGGCTGGACCTGAGACCACTAGAGGCTAAGACTATTGAGAATTGATGTTGGGCCCCGATGCCATGCTCAGATCCCCCACACTCGAGCTCGATCTAGTGAAGCTCAGGCCCAAGGCCCAATGCTCATGCTCGAGTCCTCGGCGCTTGAACCCACATCCATAGAGGCTGGGCCTCGATGAACTCAAGATCCAATGCCCTTGCCCAAATCTTCCGATGCCTAGGCCCAAGTCAACATAGGCCAAGCCCAAGTCCATCAAGCCTAGCCTAGGACTTAATTGGGACCTACTGGCCATGCTTAGATCCCCCACACCTAAGCCCAAGTCTATTGAGGTCGAGCCCAAAACCCTAATGGTTGGATCTCTTGCGCTTGAGCCCAAGTCCATCGAGGATGAAGCCGAGGACCCTAATGACCATGCTTGGGTCCATTGAGGCTAGGCTTAGAACCTTGATGCTAGTGCTTGGGTCCCCAACATTTGGGCTTGTGTTCATCGATGCCGGGCCTAGGTTCCAATGACTAGTGGTCCTAAGCTTGACCTCAATGGACTCGAGCCCTAGCACCAAAGACTTGGGCACAAGCACCAATATCCCTAAGCCAGCTTTAATGGTGTCACACCCTAACACCATCAAGAATGGGAATGACATGGCTATCTTTCCATTCGAATGACACAACCTCAAACTATATCTATCACGCCTTGAACCCGAGTACGCGAACATCCCTCGGCAGTCGATTTAAAAATGCGACATCTCATGACGCGTCACTGACCCATTCTTTTTATCTTACAATTGTATATATGCAGAAGCGACTAAATTAAACATCCAGTCAATCAACAATAATAGGGATAGTAAAACACAACAGAGATTTTCCAAAAAAAAAAAAAAAAAAAACCACGATTTATTTATCAACCGGTTAACCCGAGGAGTTTAATATGTACAGGCCTGCAACCAAAAAGAAACTCCTATGTGACCTAAACACAAAAAGGGTCAGAAAGTTAGGGTTAGCTTCTAACTGCACAAACTCCCAACACCTGCTCTAGTACCCAGGCGCAAAGTCAAGCACGTAGTCAAGCAGGTATAGCTCCCCGGGCCCATCCGGACCGGAGTCTGGGTCCACAACGACACCATCGGGGATGTCGATATCTATGGGGTCGCCTACTTGCCCATCCACATTTCCGACGGGTGGTCCATCAAAACCGTGAAGTGGACCCACCCTATCACCATTCGCCTCCTTAATAAATCACGCTTTGAAGTTGTGGGGCACCACATGCACTAGCCCCTCATCTACCCATATGGTTGTAACCACCAACTCGCTAGTATGATCAGTCTCGGGGATAGGATATAGAGTAGTCTCTACCTCCATGTCCCAAGGGACCCCGAAACGTACAGGGTGACTCTCCATCTTACGAACCTGAAAATGTTTTGACAACGACGGGGTGAGATAAAATCTTAGCAAGTTAAATCCCTAAGCTTCGATTAGGACGCGAATTCGCCTTGAAGGCAGCCTAAGCATGCGCCATACATAAACTCACCTCGCCTTGACACACCCCTACATATTAGCACGTCTCACAAAGTACTAATAGTGTAATGTGCATAAATAACAATTAGAACACATACTAGAATTTCATGTGCATTATCGCCACATGTGTTCCAATTATTACGACCCCTTGGACCATGGCCAACACAAGTGTCAGCGGTCTTTCAGCATGACCGAGCATCGTCTTGCCCCATCGAGCACGGCATCGTCTAGGACTCCTGCCTAAATAGCATTCTGTAAAGGAGCTTCAGTCCGGCCTCAACCATGACTCGGCATCCGGACCCCCGCCGAGCATATGATAAAATTGGACATCATTCTCAAACTCTCATTGGGTGACGGGTTCAATTAAATGACCACTCAACACTGTTAGGGATATCCCTTATGATGTTTTGAAGATGACAAAATAAATCAAATGCTACTAACGTGTTTAATTGTTGAATAACAGACTATGCAGATGATAGAACATGTAAATGATATTATCAAAGTCTATACTTGGAAGAATCAGAAGACAGACTCTATGCTGAAGTTGAACTTATTCAGACTGTGTTCAGACCTTAAAGTTAAATCTGTTTAGAAGCAGAATATGTTCAGACTTACATCCAGATTGTAAAGTCTATTGCACTCAGACTCAGATTGTAAAGTCTATTACTCTCAAACTTTACATCCAGAACGAGACAGAACGTAACACAAGTCCTAAATGTATAACGGCTAGTGATTTGGCTTAGATTCTACATCAAGATTGATTTGATTGATTCAATCTAATTGATTGACAATTGGATCTTGAAGACAATAACTTTCTATATGAAGAAACTCTACTTATGGAAACCAAGATTCTGTTTGTATGGGCGATCGAAATCAATTTGGGATTCTACTTCTATCACTCAACGGCTACCAAATCTTCTAGATACAGATCTATCCAATGGGTAGATTGGAAGACGATCCTCTAAGATACTGTCTAATGGCTAGTTTAGAAATGGAAGAATATTTAAGGAGATCAAGGACCGATAAACAAGTAAGATACGGAGCGTAGAATTTATAATTCTAAAGTTTGAGCAAACTTTGATCATACACTTGTCTCTTATAAGCTTAAACGTTTGTTATCATGAAAGAAATACCAAAAGAGTGACTTAGTGAGATAGTATGATATACCTTTAAGTGTTTGCACTCAAAGTTGTAATCTCTTGTTGATTGCAAAGTGGAATCTAGCAGAAGGCTGTTAGCGTGGGAGAGTGGACATAGGCTTGATCTAAGCCGAACCACTATAAACATTGTGTTTCTATTCTCTTTCCCTAAATTCCTTTATTTTATTCCGCATTTATTTGCCAATGTTTATTTTAAACACTTATTCACCCCCTCTAGGTGTTCATACTAGCACTTTCAATTGGTATCGGAGTCAAGTGCTCAGTTTATAAAAGTGTTTTTTACTTTTGAGCTAAATATCTTCTATGGCTAGTATCTTGGCACCAGAACTTATGGAATGACAAAGCAACACCAGGCCACCATATTTTGATGGAAATGAATATAACGTGTGGAAGAACAAAATGAAAGCATTCCTAAGATCCAGAAATCCCTTGCAATGGGATGTTGTAGAAAAAGGAATCAATCCCACTACTGCGTCTATATCAAATAAGAATGGCAAAGACAAAGAAACCAAACCCCCTACTCCTATGTCTCGGACGGAGATGTCCAAAAGAGAAGCTCTTGATGTAAAGGCTATTTATTCTTTACATTGCGCCTTGTCTCCTGTCGAAAATAACAAAATTTGTTCATGTGAAATAGCAAAGGAAGTTTGGGATAGACTTCATGTTACATATGAAGTGACTGATCATGTAAAAGAGACAAAAGTAAATTTCCTGCTCGGCAAATATGAATCCTCCAAGATTAAGCAAGGAGAGTCAATTGGAGATATGTTTAGCCGTTTTACAGAAATTGTAAATGGTTTAGCATATCAAGGTCAGCCAATTTCTTCCCCAATGAAGGTCAACAAGCTCTTGCGAGATCTCTCAAAAGATTGGAATCATGTCAAGACCTCAATCCGGGAGACTCAGAGGATTATGCCGTTTTCCATTGATGAACTCATTAGCACTCTTGAATCCTACGAAGTGGAACAAATCAATGAAGAAGATTCGAAAGGTAAGAAGTCCATCACTTTAATATCTATGCATATTTTGATGATACAGACTCAGAAGATGACATGGATGACGAAGAACTTGCCTTTATGATCAAGAAATTCAAAAAGCTAAGTAGAAAGAGAAGGAAATTCAGTGAAAGAAGACGATACAAGCATAATGGCCAGAAAAGAAAAATAAAAGAAGATGATGAGCAAGAAAATCTATGCTTGATGGCACATTCAGAATTTGAGTCTGACTCAGATACAAACTCAGAATCAAAGTCTGACTCAGACACAGACTCAGAATCCGATGAGAAAATCAAGGTAAGCCATTTAAAAATTCCTATCAAAGTTTCAAAGTATATAAATGAGCTTTGCTCAAATCTCAAATCTTCTCTTAAAAAGATCTCCGAACCAAAAAAATGAGAATTCTTGGCTTAGGCAACAGGATCTTTCTCGAAAAGAAAAGTTTGAAATTTTGCAAAAAGATTTTTTACAAACAAAAGAAAGTTGAGATTTACTTGTCAAAGAAAATGATTCTTTAAAAAATGAACTTTCAAATATTTCGACAAAATTTTCTAATGGTTCAAAAACATTAGAGCATATCATTTCCATACAAGTACCTTACTATAATAAGTCGGGACTTGGTTTCAAAAAGGAAAGTGATTCTCTAATAGATTTTCCTAAAGTTGAGGAGAGACTTAGACAAAGACCTCCTAGACTTGTGTGCAAAAAACATTTTCAAAAGATCTTTACAAAACCCGTTGGTCGAAATGCCCTTAAGTGTTCAAATTGTGGAGATTCAAAACACTTTGAGAAAGAATGTCCTAAAGTCTGGAGACCTATTAAAAAAGATTGGATAAAAACAGCTAACTCTCATGGACCCAAGAAAAAATGGGTACCAAAGAAAAGATGAGTTGTTTTTGCAGGAAATAAAAGAAAAGAAGAAATTGGTAAGGAATGTATTTTATTTACTTATTTGGGCACATAATTCTCATTATGCTTGATATTCAATATATCCTTGGTTGATTGAGATTTTATCATGATCATATTTTGTTTTATTGAAAAAAGAATCGTATGATTTGTTTTTGTGATTCATGAGTTGCAATTTGATCTAATATGTGTGATTGATTTCATATCTTTCTTAGAGATAATGCAAATTATTTTATCTAATTATATGCTCTCTAATTTGTCATATTTTGCAAAGTGAAAATCTATTTTATGTGATATTAATTTATTGTGCAAAGATATTCTTTCCTTAAATACTTTGTTATGATGAATTAAGAAAGAACATTTGTTTATCTATGGAGATTTTCTATTTTACTCTAACGAAATGGAAGGATTCAAATTGATGGATATCAAAAAGGAAATGAGTTGATTGCAGGAAATTCAATAAGGCAAAAATGATTGCGAATCTACGCAGATTTTGGTGTAATAAGAAAAGAATCTCAGGCGAAGATTGGTAATGATCTTTTTCAATGGTATATTGCAATCATATACCTTGGGTAAGAGAATAATTTTTTATCCTGCCTTGCAAATCTCTACATACATTTATCATGATTTTAGATGATTGCCTATGAATTATATATGATCTTTTGCTATAAACATAAGGCATTGCATTTTTTTTGCTTGATTTGGCACGTAATAAAAATATCTACTTTCTTTTTGCAAAATGCATCAATAATATATTTTTGAGATTTATGCTTAAGAAAATCCCTTTGATCTCGAAAGATATTTGCATAATTATGGATATTCTTGCTATATTCTTAGAAGATATATTATATCTAGCAAATTTGATCCGCAAATCAGAGGAATGTATTACGTGATATTTTTGCAATGATTGTTATCTATTATACAAGAATTTGCATGTGACAAAAGAATATTTCATATAGATTTTGGAAAGCTTGATATGAAAATTATGGAGATTCTATACTATTTTCTAGAGGCTCAAAGATTCTCTTCCTTGTGCAAAGTTTTTGCAAATTGTTAAGGAAATCCCTAATGTGTCGTATGAAAGGTTGAGTAGTTTTGAATTTTAATAATTGATAATTTTATATATGCTATTCAATTTATTTATTTGAAGAAAGGGCATTATATATTATATGGATATTATTACAGCTTATTTATTCAAAAAGCTCGTTAAGTTTATGCAGGTTTAATTCAAGAAGAGATTGATTAAAGAAAGTAAATTTTTGCCTCGAATTTCAAAATGCAAGTGATCGTTGCGGATGTTGTTGCTACAAAGGGAATAATGGAAAAATATTTTGTTCAACGTGCACAAGCAACAATTGTTTCTATTCGCAAATATTGTCATAATAACATAGGGAGAAAGCGAATCCAAAAGAAAAGGAAAAAAATTGTGATCACCTAAAAAATGCAACAATTTGAGGGGGAGTCTTGATCAATTATGGAAAAATCTTTTTGAATCAATCATGATCGTAATCTTATTACGGAAGGAAGGAAAATGTAAATGTGATTAGAACTTACCAAGTTCTAAAAAATCCGATTAGTGCATCTTTTATTACCTTTTGTCATTAACAAATCTCTAATTTACATTATCGTTTTATTATGACAAAAGTGGTAAGTAAATTTTATAATGCATCCGTGATTTTTATTAGATATTTGCTGATATATATAATCGAAGTGAGCTATATTACATATCTTTTATGACATCCTGAAATTCGACCCCGTTTCGGTAGAGTGAAATGGGCATTTCGTCAACGTACTTATGGTCCTTTTTCTCTGAGCTGATCACTCACGAGTTAACTAACCTATTGGGTGAAGCCGTTAAGGGATGTATCTGCAGTAAAATCTCTAAAAGCTACCTAATTAGTTGGATTGGACTAAAATCACGTCTGATTAATTCTAACCATGAAATTTAAATTAGTTTCGGGAATCGAATATTTGAGTGTGTCACAATTCATTTTTAGGATCCTGTCTCATCGTTCGTCAATTTATTGACGAGTCCGAAATTTCGGGAAAGAAATCATCAGAGGAAAAATCGAAGACCGGAGGAAAATAAAAAGGGAAAGAGAAATGGAAAAAAATAATAATTTTAAGAATAAGGTAAATTCCTTATTCTTGTACTATTTCCTTTTTCTATTTCTTTTTCTCTCTTTTTCTCTCTCTTTTCTCTCTCTCTCCTCCCCTCCCCCTTCGTGCGAGCACCCCCACCGAACACCCCTTGCCAAATTCAAATTGGCTTCTCCCCTTTTCATTTTTACTTTTGACTAGTCAAAGCCCCTAATTCTTATCTCTTGTTTTTACCTTATCATTCTCTCTCTCTTCTCTTTCTTCTTTCCCCACCCCACATGACCGAATCCCCTCCTTCCTCCTTCTTCGTGCAAACCAGCGAACCAGGAAGAGGAAGACAGCAGCTCGCCGAAGCCCATCGCTGCCGCACCAGAGCTGGACCTCCACCCACGCGACTCCCACTCGCGCACGCCGCGCGCTTCGCCACCTCCCGCTCGCGCCAGTCGTCCTTGCTGTGCGCCGTCCAACCCCATTCGGCCTCTGCTTAGCCCTTGTTCCGCCCCGTCCGGCCATCTTCGAGCACCGTTCGAAGCCGCCGGACCTCCATCGGCCCTCCCCCGCACCTTGCCGCCCTTGCTGCTTTGATTTGTGGCTGTTTTGTGTCTTTTTACAGCCATCGCAGTCACCCCACCGAGTGGGTTTCCAGCAGCTTCGGGCTCCCTTTTGGGCCGTTTCCGGGACCCAAACCCAAGCCGTGCTTTGGGGTTTATCGTTCCTCGCATCATCTCCGTCGGATTGATCCGATTTGCGCGCGATTCTAGTGAGTAATCTCACTAATCCTTGCTTAGTTTACTAATTATACTTAGGGGTTGATTAGGCTTAATTAAATGCAATTAGGTGGTTAGATTAGAATATATTAGTGATTATTAGACAATTGTGATACATGTTAGATATTTTGATTGTGCAATTAGCAAGTAGACGTAGTCTACTATTTATTGAAAGCATCTCGGGATTTTTCCCGACCCTTAGCGGGCTTCAATTAGGCAATTTGGGCCTAAATTGGATTTTTAGTAATTAATTATTAATTTTCGAAATTAATTATTTAATTAATTATTTTCCGGAAATTCAACCGGGATGGTAAGTGACCGGAATTTTATGCTGGTTATCGTGGTGAAGTCCGTTTATTTAATTGGGCTTTATTTTGAGCTAAATTGAATATTTAATATTTATTAATTAATTTTCGAAATTAATTAATTATTTAATTATTTTTCGGAAATTAATGCTGAGATGGCCGACAATCGAAATTTCATGCTGATTGTCGTGGCGCAGTCCGTTTATTTAATTGAGCTTTAAATTGTATGGAATTGAGTTAAATTGTGAAATTAGGGTATGTCATTATTGAGTTGATTTGATTATTTGATTGAGAAATCGTTGGGCATTGGCTGTTGGTATCGAAAGTAAGTTGGTAATCACTTGAAAGAAAATGCGTGGGCTCGGTGAATTGGAATATCACCTGGAGACTGCACGTGAGTTCAGTGGTTGAATATGACATATTGGCGAAGAGGTCGCCTAAGAGAATGCACATGGCTTGAAGACTCGGTATGTTCTCCTGGAGAATGGACGTGGCTCGGTGACAGAGTTTGGCATCTAAAAGGACACGTGGCTCGGTGATCTGATGCATCACTTTGGTGAACGAGTACCTTAGAGAATGCACGTGGGTCCAGTGTTTGAGAATGGCATCTAAAAGGACACGTGGCTCGGTGATCTGATGCATCACTTTGGTGAACAAGTACCTTAGAGAATGCACGTGGGTCCAGTGTTTGAGAATGGCATCTAAAAGGACACGTGGCCTAGTGATCTGATGCGTCACTTTGGTGAACTAGTGCTTTAGAGAATGCACGTGGGTCCAATGTTTGAAAATGGCATCTAAAAGGGCATGTGGCTCGGTGACTTGATGTACCACCTTGGCGAAGAGGTCCCCTTAGAGAATGCACGTAGACCCAAGGTTTGAGGCACGTGGCTCGGAGACTTAGGATGTCGTCCTGGAGAATGCACGTGGCCTAGCTTTTAGATATTCCACCGTGGGGAATGATTTGTGTGACATGTAATCGACTGGTTCGATTTGTTCTGAGTAAATGGGTGCCTATTATGAATTGTGCTGACTTGCAGGTGGGATCTGAGGCCAAGGTAAGTCCTCTGACCTGTGCGTGTTTAGGCAGCCTATAGTATAATGGTCTACTAATCAGGCTTTAGTGGGGTAGAACTCGCTGAGACATAGTCTCATCCCGGTTTGGGGAAAACATTTCAGGCCCGTAGATGAACCCGAGGAGGAGGAATCGGAGAAGGAGAACACTGAAGTGAAACCTGAGGAGAAAGATTTTTGAAGAAGAAGATGATCCAGAAAGGGATCCTGAGTACAACCGGATGAGGACTGAGGTCCCATCCTCTTTTGGGAATCTTGTTTGGATGTGCATAGAGTGAAATTAGAAGGTCGTTGTTGACACATAAATTTTGGTACCCATTTAGTCATTTATTACATAAAAATTAGAGATTAATTTTTAACCCCTAAAAAAAATATTATAATTCAATTGCATAGCATATAGTTTTTTAAGTGCATTTATTTTTAATTTTTAGGACCGGTGGATTCGAATTAATATTTCTGAGCTCTAGTTCAGCGAGGTCGGGCTAGGCCTACGAAAAGAGAAAATTAACCCAAGTCCGTCGTTATTTTTTATCAATTATCTTGTGAAAAATTAAGATTTGATGCGATATTATGATGATTTTTTAAAATTGAGAAAAACCGCATTGTAATTTTATCTTTATCAATAGATGATGAAATCGGGGGAGAATATTCATGAGATAAAGATTTTTTGTGATTAAGAGGTTATAAACAATATTCGTGAGATGAAAATATTAACAAAAAAGATCACGTTTTGTTTCGCCTATAAAAAGATGTGTACGAAGTTCAATTAAGGGGGCTTTTCTCTCGGTTTTCTAGGTGAGAAATTCAAGCACAAAAGAGAAAACCTTTTTTCTTTTTGTTCCTTCGTTGGGGGGGCTCCATAAGTCAAACAAGGCAGAAAGAAGAGACAGAGAGAGACAAGAAGACTTGCGACAGGACAGCAAAGAAAAAAGGAAAAAGCATAGCAGAAAACGAAGGGGGGCTATTCATCTTCTCCGTTTCGCCGCCCGATCCATCGCACCTGCACCGAGCCCCCCCGCGCCGGCCGCTACACCAGCACCCCCCGCTCGTCCCCTGTGCCGGTCGCCGCCCAGCAGCTGGAGCTTAGTCCCTGCTTGCCACACCTCAGCGACCCGCGAGCCCGCGCCGGCCACTACTCATTTCCCCCCTGCGACGTCGCTGCGGCTCCTGCTCTGCTCGCCACCGCGCCCGAGCCCCGCCAGCCATCGCCGCGCCTCCTCCGCAAGCAGCCCGCGACGCCGGCAGATCCCGAGCGTCGCCGCACCTCCGCCTCTACTCGCCGCGCCTCTCCTTGTCCCCAAAGCCTAGTATTGACGACCGTAGCGAGACCACCACACCGCGCCGACGGCCCCGCCGCCGCCGACTCCCGTCTTCACCACGCGACGACCCTAACGTTGCTCTTGGTCCGCTCGTCGCCGGTCCACCCGCCACCGCCCTCGTCGCTTAAGTCGAGCCCACTCACAACCCGACGCCAATTCTCGCCACGGCCCCACGCCGATCCTCCGCCCGAGCCCGAGCCCGAGCTCGAGCGAGGTTGCCCGCTTCTTGCTCCTCGCGACGCCACCACTCGTCACCGATCAGCCCGTTGCTGGTTTTTACCAGAGCTCTGAACGCCGGCGACCCAACCCCCGGTGATCCACCGAAGCCGCTCAGCCACGGGTTAAGAAAGCAAGAAAAGAAAAAAAAAAAAAAAAAAGAAAAGAAAAGGAAATTAGGTAGTTTTATTTTCTTTTTCTATTAACTTTATTTTATTTATTTATTTTAAGTTTAGTTGTTATTGTGAAAATTTGAAGTGATCTTCATTTCATGATTTTTTGTAGGCATTATCCACAGGGTCTTCCCCATAATTATTGTAATTACTAATTTGATCCGTAAGAGGTTGGATCATTTTTTTAATTATATTAATTTTTGGGGTTTGTCGATAGTATTTTAAGTGTAATCAATATAATTATTAATTTGATCCGTAAAAATTCGGATCAGATTTTTAGTTATTTTGAACTCTTTAATGTGATAATTAGGGTTAGGATAATCGTTAATTTGACCTGTGAAACAATGTGTTATTTTTTCGATTATTTTAATCCTTTATTTGATTGAATGTCCTGATTAGTTTAAATACAATGTTTATTTGATAATTGCTTGTTTTGGAAAACCACTAAAAAACATCCAAAAAACATTTGAATTAGGATTCAGTTTGTTTTGGAATATTTCTTGTTATCTTGCATATCTAGAATAGGGATGTTATTTCGAATTTAGGAAAATATAAAAAAACAAAAAAAAAATGCATTCATTTAGGTTGTTAGTTAGTTATTTGGATTGCATGTTTAATTATTTATTAATTTTAATTTCAAATTTTCATAAAGAGAATCACCCAAAAAAAAATCATTGAGCACATTAGGTTAGAATGGCATGTTTCATTTTAAATTTAGATCATCTTTTTAGATAAATTGCATGTTAGATTAAGATAATATCTTAGTTTAAATTAGGATTTAATGTGACTTAATCCTTAGTTTAAATTAGATAGAATTTTAATCTAGCTAGATCATTTTTGCATTTTTAAAAATAGCAATATCAAATGCACGTCATTTAGTTTTTATTAGGTTCATTTAATTAGAACTTCCTCGTCATTAGACTAAGTCATTTAATAAATGTCGCATATAGCTTGCATATTAAATTGCATGTTACATGACATTTTAGTTGAAATAATTTTGTATGTCATTGCATTGCATTGTCTGTCATTAGAATTAGGTCATTTAGATTGCATTTAATTATTGCATTTCTTCATGTCATATAGTTTAGGTCATGTAGTTAAAATGCATGTTTTTATGAAAAAATTCTAATTTCAAGAAAACCAAAAAATAATAATAAAATGATTGCTTGCCTTGTGTGATGCAATTTATTTCATTTGCTGAATTTCTAATAATGGTTGAGCACTTGTGTGATCGCCTTTTTGCATGATAAGGACTTAGGTTAAAATGAATCAAAGCTGCTTGCAAAAATATTTTTGAAAATTAAAAAAGAAATGGTACCGAAAGGGCATTAGAAAAATCTAGTGTAACCAAGTCCTCGTACCTATAGTCTCTGGTTCGTAGGAGTAAAATAATTTTCTCATTATTTTACTTAGGTGTCTAATCGACCTACCATAAACCGATTAGTGGTGACTCTTAGTTATTAATCATTCGTATGTTAGATAATTGAACCTTAAGTCGCGATTTGGTATGGGCTTGGGAGAGCCCGAGCTAAGCTAGACTTAGTAATCCATTAACCTAGTTTTATGTGGTGCACCCGAAAATTAGGTCACGACAGTCATGAATAGCTTGAGAAATGCTTTGAGTCATGTTCTGTATAAAAGTATGGTTGTAAATTTCAATATGAAAAATATGGCCTTACTTTTCTATCCCATCGATTTACTGTCTGGGGATTTTTAACTGCTTCTGCATGTGCTTGAAAATGAAAGGGTCGATGATACATAGTCCTGTGATATCGCATTATAAAATCGACCAAGTGAGAAGGATATGTGCGTGCCCGAGGATCGGGGCGTGACATCCCCTTTTTGTGGTATCAGAGCGAAGTTTAAGATTGGAGTGATAAGGAGCGATGACCATGGGATAGTTAGTAGGAAAGGCTTTTAAATTCATGCTGGTACATGTCTGTGTTAGTTGGATGCTAAAATTGCTTGTTGTTTGGATCCCTCTGTTTCTAATTTGGTGTTGAATTGGAAGCAGGTGTTAGTTTAGTAAAGCTACACTATGAGCGATCAGGAGCCAAGGACTCCTAGGCAGAGGACCTTATCCTCAGTGACTCAGGCTAGATCACCGACAAGAGGCAGTGCCCGAGGCGGCCGGGGTAGAGCGCCAGCTGTGGCCAGCTATAGTGGTGAAGCACCACCTCCTGTTGGTGCTGGGGTAGAAGCCCCTGGTGATCTCAGATTTGATGGGATCATGCGTGTACTGGAAGCAATGGATACGAGGTTAAATCAGCAAACCGCTACTGTTGAAGCCGCTGCTCAGGCCGCTATAACTGTTGCTGCCGTGGCTACCACCGGAGTCGCACCTGCAGCCGCACCTACTATTGCTCCAGCCGCTGTGAATGTTAAAGGTCCATCGGGGATAGTGGTCGCTGCAAGACCAATCCATAAGCTGGTGGAGCATTTCCTAAGGTTAAATCCGCCGTTGTTCACCAGGTTTGGAGATCCAGAAGTCGCTTCTTCATTGGTTCAGAAGCTCGAGAAGGCGTTTGCACTACTGATGTGCAACGAGGCTGAAAAGGTAATGTTAGCAACTTACTAGCTGGAGGGAGTTGTGGACACTTGGTGGATGACTACTCGTGAAATGATCTTTCCAGAAGGCGCTATTCAGGACTGGAACACTTTCCATGAAGCCTTCAATGATAAGTATTTCTCTGAGACTGCTAGAGAGGTGAAGATGGCAGAATTTCAACATCTTCGCCAGGGTTCCCTATCTGTTGATGAGTATGAGGCGAAGTTCGCTGAACTTTCGCGATATGCCCCCGAGTTAATTGAGAATCCTGTGAACCGAGCGAGGAGGTTCAGAGATGGATTCAGACCGGATTTGAGAAGCGCCTTAGTCATTCTAGATCTGAAGACTTATAATGACTTATATCGGAGAGCTCAAAAGATTGAGAAAGATCAAAATGATAAAGCTGCCTCATCTAGATCGAGGTTTAGCTCTCATAGAGACAACATCCGCCAAGGAAAGAGACCGATGTTTGGAAATAGATTCCAAGGCCCGCCCAGTAAGAAGGGTGGATTTAATAGGTCAGGACCTATTAGAAGTGATGCGTGTCGCTTGTGTGGGAGAAGACATGGGACAGCACCGTGCCCAGCTAGGACAGGTGTATGTTTCGAATGTGGCCAACAGGGCCACATTGCCAGATATTGTCCAAAGAAGCAAAGAGGACAACCTCAGTTGTCGCCGCCACCACCGATGAGACAGATAAGAGGGTATGCCCCCTCAGAATGCACCGTAGGGAGGACAGCAGAAATCTCCAGTTCAAGGCACCATGTATGCAATTACACAAGGTCAGGTAGAAGTTGCGTCTGACGTGATTACAGGTACGGTCTCGCTCAACGACCAACCTGCTTATGCTTTGTTTGATTTGGGAGCAACCCATTCCTTCATTGTCGAGCAATATGTTAGGATGCTAGGGTTGAGTCCTGTATTGTTGGAGTCGGCAATTTGCATATCTATACCCTTGAAAGATAAAGTTTTGCTACTTTGGGATGTTCAGGGTGCAAGTTAGAGATTGGTGAGCGAGTGGGGAAAATTGACTTGTTAGTCCTAGCCATGTATGATTTTGATTTGATAATTGGCATGGACTGGCTCACCACTCAATGAGCTAAAATGGATTGCTATCGCAAGGTGATTCAGTTTGACCCATTAGGGGGTAAGAGCTTCGAGTTTGTCGAGAATCGAGGATGACCTTCGATTTCCTTAATCTCGTCGCCAGAAGCAGCTCGTTTGTTAGACGAGGGTTGCTAAGGGTACTTAGCAGTTGTCGTAGATACAACAGTTGAAGAGCTGAAAATCGAAGATATTTCAATGGTACAAGAGTTTCTAGATGTCTTTCCAAAAGAATTGCCGGGGTTACCGCCAGAAAGAGAGATTGAATTTGTAATTGAGCTAGCACCAGGGATAGAACCGATCTCAAAGGCACCTTATCGAATGGCGTTATCTGAGTTGAAGGGCGAAGGTACGGATGCAAGAATTACTTGGATAAGGGATTTATTCGTCCTAGTGCATCACCTTGGGGAGCACCAGTTCTGTTTGTTAAGAAGAAAGATGGTTCGTTGCGTTTGTGCATCGACTATTGGCAGCTCAATCAAGTAACGATCAAGAACAAGTATTCATTGTCAAGGATAGATGACTTGTTTGATCAATTGCAAGGGGCGTCAATATTCTCAAAGATTGACTTGAGGACAGGATGTCATCAGTTAAGGATTAGGAAGGAGGATATTCCTAAGTCGGCATTTCATACCTAGTATGGTCATTACGAGTTTACAGTGATGCCGTTCAGATTGACGAATGCTCCAGCTGCCTTTATGGATTTAATGAACAGAGTGTTCAAGGAATATCTGGATCAATTTGTGATTGTGTTCATTCATGATATCTTGGTCTATTCGAGGAGTGATGAAGAGCATGAGAATCATCTAAGAGTAGTACTCCAGACCTTAAGCACTCATCAGTTGTATGCTAAGTTTAGCAAATGCAAGTTTTGGTTGACTCGTGTTGCGTTCTTAGGTCATGTGATTTCCGGGGAAGGAATCTCCATTGACCCGAGCAAGATAGAAGCTGTGATCAAGTGGCCGAGACCATTGACAGTGACAGAGATCAAAAGTTTTCTGGGGTTAGCAGGTTATTACAAACGGTTTGTGGAAGGGTTCTCATCGATAGCGTCGCCTCTAACAAAGCTCCTAAAGAAAGAAGAGAAATTTGTATGGTCAGACAAGTGTGAGCGTAGTTTTCAAGAGCTAAAGGAAAAGCTGACTACCGCATCGGTGCTGACAATTCCATCTGGTCCTGGAGGATTCGAGATCTATAGTGATGTGTCATTCAGGGGATTGGGTTGCATGCTGATGCAACATGGCAGAGTTGTTGCATATGCTTCCCGACAGTTGAGACCTCATGAATTGAATTATCCGACGCATGACTTAGAACTCGCAGCCATCATATTTGCATTGAAGATTTGGAGGCACTACTTGTGCGGAGAAAAATTTCAGATTTTCACAGACCATCAAAGTCTCAAGTATCTGTTCTCTCAGAAAGAGTTGAACATGAGACAGCGTTGATGGATGAAATTGCTGAAGGATTACGACTGTGATATTCTATATCACCCAGGAAATGCGAATAAGGTCACCGATGCATTGAGTCGAAAGTCTTCAATAGCGCAAATCTTGGTTAAGGAGTGGAACTTAATCAAGAGAGCTCGGGATTCGGAATTCAAATTTGAGGTAGGCCACTTCTTGAGTCTTATGGCCACCCTCAGAATTGAACTAGATGTCCAGGTCAAAATCAAAGAACTCCAACTGACAGATCCAGACGTATAGAGAATTCTTCAAGAGGATACCGATAAAAGAAAGGTTGATTTTAAAGTTTCTGATGATGGGGTACTAAGGCTCCATGGACGTTTGGTTGTACCTGACGATGTAGAGCTTAGAGAAGAAATTTTATCTGAAGCACATCGTAGCAGTTATAGCATTCATCCTAGAAGCACTAAGATGTATCAGAATCTGCGTCAACAATACTGGTGGTTAGGTATGAAGGCAAACATTGCCAAGCATGTCACCAAGTGTTTGACTTGTCAGCAAGTAAAAGCCCAGCATTGCAAGTCATGAGGACTTTTGCAACCTCTTGCGATCCTAGAGTGGAAATGGAAGCATATCACAATGGATTTCGTGACTGGACTACCAATGAGTCAAAGAGGAAATGATTCAATTTGGGTAATGGTCGACAGACTGACAAAGTCGGCTCATTTCATTGCAGTTCGAAAGGACCCAAGTCTGGATAGACACGCAGACTTGTATGTGCGTCAGGTGGTTAGTATGCATGGAGTGCCAATTATGGTAACATCCAATAGAGACCCGAGGTTTACTGCTGCTTTTTGGAAGAGCTTGCAAAGTGCTTTAGGTACAAAGCTTCAGTATAGTACGGCATATCATCCTCAGACGGATGGCCAGTTTGAAAGGACAATTCAAACTCTAGAAGACATGCTGAGAGCGTGTGTAATAGACTTCAAAGGAAGTTGGGAAGATCAGCTTCATCTGGTGGAATTCGCCTACAACAACAGTTATCAGTAGAGCATCAAGATGGCTCCTTTTGAAGCGTTGTATGGCAGAGTGTATAGAACTCCAGTATGTTGGGATGAAGTCGGGGAAAGGAAAATCACAGACCCAGAGTTGGTTCAGCAATCAGTAGATGCCGTGGCAGTGATCAGAGGCAGATTAAAGACAGCGCAGAGCAGGCGGAAAAGTTATGCAGATAAGCGTCGAAGATCTTTGGAATTCCAAGTTGGTGATCACGTTTTTCTGAAAGTGTCACCAATGAGGGGAACTTCACGCTTTGGTAAGAAAGGCAAGCTAAGTCCGAGCTACGTAGGTCCGTTTGAGATTCTTGAAAGAATTGGAAACCTAGTGTATCGTCTTGCGTTGCTGCCAAGATTGGCATAAGTGCATGACGTCTTTCACGTGTCGATGTTAAGGAAGTATGAGCCTGACCCGACCCACGTGCTCAATTTCGAGAAATTGGACGTGGATGACCGTGTGTCATACATCGAAAGTCCGGTTCAGATTGTCGATCGCAAAGAACAAGTTCTACGTACAAAGACCATTCCGTTGGTCAAAGTGGTCTGGCAACACCACGGCACTAAAGCAGCGACTTGGGAGACTGAAGAGTCGATGAGACAATTGTACCCCCACCTTTTTTTTTATCAAAGTGTGTGATGATTTAAATTTCGAGGTCGAAATTTTTATAAGAGGGGAAGAGTTGTGACATCTTGAAATTCGACCCGTTTCAATAAAGTGAAATGGGCATTTTGTCGACGTGCTTATGGTCATTTTTCTCTGAGTTGATCACTCACGAGTTAATTAACCTATTGGGTGAAGTCGTTAAAGGATATATCTGCAGTAAAATCCCTAAAAGATACCTAATTAGTTGGATTTGGCTAAAATCACGTCTGATCGATTCTAACCATGAAATTTAAATTGGTTTCGGGAATCGAATATTCGAGCATGTCACAATTCATTTTTAGGATCCTGTCTCATCGTTCGTCAATTTATTGATGAGTCCGAAATTTCGGGAAAGAAATTATCGGAGGAAAAATCGAAGACCGGAGGAAAATAAAAAGGGAAAGAGAAATGGAAAATAATAGTAATTTTAAGAATAAGGTAAATTCCTTATTCTTGTACTATTTCCTTTTTCTATTTCTTTTTCTCTCTTTTTCTCTCTCTCTTTTTCTCTCTCTCTCCTCCCCTCCCCCATTCGTGCGAGCACCCCCACTGAACACCCCCTTGCCAAATTCAAATTGGTTTCTCCCCCTTTTCATTTTTACTTTTGACTAGTCAAAACCCCTAATTCTTATCTCTTCTTTTTACCTTATCTTTGTCTCTCTCTTCTCTTTCTTCTTTCCCCACCCCACGTGACCGAATCCCTTCCTTCCTCCTTCTTTGTGCAAACCAGCGAACCAGGAAGAGGAAGACAGCAACTCGCCGAAGCCCATCGCTGCCGCACCGGAGCTGGACCTCCACCCACGCGACTCCCACCCGCGCATGCCGCGCGCTCCGCCGCCTCCCGCCCGCGCCAGTCGTCCTCGCTGTACGCCGTCCAGCCCCGTTTGGCCTCTGCTCAGCCCTTGTTCTACCCCGTTCAGCCATCTCTGGCCACCGTTCGAAGCCGCCAGACCTCCACCGGCCCTCCCCCGCACCTTGCCGCCCTTGCTGCTTTGATTTGTGGCTGTTTTGTGTCTTTTTACAGCCATTGCAGCCACCCCACCGAGTGGGTTTCCAGCAGCTTCGGGCTCGCTTTTGGGCCGTTTCCGGGCTCGAACTCGAGCCGTGCTTTAGGGTTTATTGTTCCTCGCTTCGTCCCCGTCGGATTGATCCGATTTGCGTGCGATTCCGGTTAGTAATCTCACTAATCCCTGCTTAGTTTACTAATTATGCTTAGGGGTTGGTTAGGTTTAATTAAATGCAATTAGGTGGTTAGATTAGAATAGATTAGTGATTATTAGATAATTGTAATGCATGTTAGATATTTTGATTGTGTAATTAGCAAGTAGACGTAGTCTACTATTTATTGAAAGCATCTCGGGATTTTTCCCGACCCTTAGCGGGCTTCAATTAGGCAATTTGGGCCTTAATTGGATTTTTAGTAATTAATTATTAATTTTCGAAATTAATTAATCATTTAATTATTTTCCGGAAATTCAACTGGGATGTCCAGTGACCGGAATTTTATGTTGGTGATCGTGGTGAAGTTCGTTTATTTAATTTGGCTTTATTTTGAGCTAAATTGAATTTTTAATATTTATTAATTAATTTTCGAAATTAATTAATTATTTAATTATTTTTCGGAAATTAATGCTGAGATGGCCGACAATCGAAATTTCATGCTGATTGTCGTGGCACAGTCCGTTTATTTAATTGAGCTTGAAATTGTATGGAATTGAGTTAAATTGTGAATTTTAGGGTATGTCATTATTGAGTTGATTTGATTATTTGATTGAGAAATCGTTGGGCATTGGCTGTTGGTATCGAAAGTAAGTTGGTAATCACTTGAAAGAAAATGCGTGGGCTCGGTGAATTGGAATATCACCTGGAGAATGCATGTGAGTTCAGTGGTTGAATATGTCATATTGGCGAAGAGGTCATCTAAGAGAATGCACGTGGCTCGGAGACTCGGTATGTCCTAGAGAATGCACATGGCTCGATGACAGAATCTAAAAGGACACGTGACTGGCTCGCATCACTTTGGTGATGCACGTGGGAGTTTGAGAATGGCATCTAAAAGGACACGGTGATGATGCGTCACTTTGGTGAGTACCTTAGAGAATGCACGTGAGTCTAGTGTTTGAGAATGGCATCTAAAAGGACACGTGGCTTCGATGCTTCACTTTGGTGAACGAGTACCTTAGAGAATGCACGGGGTCTAGTGTTTGAGAATGGCATCTAAAAGGACACGTGGCTCGGTGATCGATGCGTCACTTTGGTGAACTAGTGCCTTAGAGAATGTTTGTTTGAGAATGGCATCTAAAAGGCACGTGGCTCGGTGACTTGATGTACCACCTTGGTGAAGATGTCGTCTTAGAGAATGCACGTGGACCTAAGGTTTGAGGCACGTGGCTCGGAGACTTGGGATGTCATCCTGGAGAATTCACGTGGCCTAGCTTTTAGATATTCCACCATGGGGAATGATTTGTGTGACATGTAATCGACTGGTTTGATTTGTTCTGAGTAAATGGGTGCCTATTATGAATTGTGCTGACTTGCAGGTGGGATCTGAGGCCAAGGTAAGTCCTCTGACCTATGCGTGTTTAGGCAGCTTATAGTATAATGGTCTACTAATCGGGCTTTAGTGGGGTAGAACTCGTTGAGACATAGTCTCATCTTGGTTTGGGGAAAACATTTCAGGCCCGTAGATGAACCCGAGGAGGAGGAATCAGAGAAGGAGAACACTGAAGTGAAACCTGAGGAGAAAGATTTTTGAAGAAGAAGATGATCCAGAAAGGGATCCTAAATACAACCGGATGAGGACTGAGGTCCCATCCTCTTTTGGGAATCTTGTTTGGAAGTGAATATAGTGAAATTAGAAGGTCGTGAATAGCTCGAGAAATGCTTTGAGTCATGTTCTGTATAAAAGTATGGTTGTGAATTTCAATATGAAAAATATGGCATTGCTTTTCTATCCCATCGATTTACTGTCTGGGGATTTATAACTGCTTCCGCATGTGCTTGAAAATGAAAGGGTCGGCGATACATAGTCCTGTGATATCGCATTATAAAATCGACCAAGTGAGAAGGATGTGTGTATGCCCGAGGATCGGGGCGTGACATCTTTGATATTCGACTTACTTTGTAAAAGCTGATTTTTTGGAAATTGTATTTCATGCAATTATATTTATTATCGTTTTATATTCTCTACGTGATATCATTTTCATTATTATCGCTTTTTGATTATGACAAAAATGGGGAGAATATAAATATGCATATGTGTTGATTGGTTGATATTGTAATATTGAGCTGCGATTTTTTTTCTATATATTATTATGCTCAATCTATTTGCTATCTTTTGATTCAAATCACATTTTTTTAAAATTTAGAATTTGATGATTGATTTATGAAAGTGTAATTACACATCTACATATTCAGAGATTATTTTGTCATCATAAAAAAGGGGGAGATTATTAAGGAAATCCCTTATAATGTTTTGAAGATGATAAAATAAATCAAATGCTACTAACGTGTTTAATTGTTAAGTAACAGACTATGCAGATGATAGAACATGTAAATGATATTATCAAAGTCTATACTTGGAAGAATCAAAAGACAGACTCTATGCTAAAACTGAACTTATTCAGACTGTGTTCAGGCCTTAAAACTAAATCTGTTCAGAAACATAAAATGTTCAGACTTATGTTCAGATTGTAAAGTCTATTGCACTCAGACTCAGATTGTAAAGCCTATTACTCTTAGACTTTACATCCAGAACGAGACCGAACGTAACACAAATCCTAAATGTATAACGACTAGTGATCTGGCTTAGATTCTACATCAAGATTGATTTGATTGACTCAATCTAATTGATTGACAATTGGATCTTGAAGACAATAACTTTCTATACGAAGAAGCTCTACTTATGGAAACCAAGATTCTGTTTGTATGGGCGATCAGAATCAATTTAGGATTCTACTTCTATCACTCAACGGTTATCAAATCTTCTTGATACAGATCTGTCCAATTGGTAGATTGGAAGACGATCCTCTAAGATACTGTCTAACAGCTAGTTTGGAAGTGGAGGAGTATTTAAGGAGATCAAGGACCGATGAGCAAGTAAGAAACGGAGCGTAGAATTTATAATTCCAAAGTCTGAGTGAACTTCGATCATACACCTTGTCTCTTGTGAGCTTAAACGTTTGTGATCGTGAGAGAAATACCAAAAAAGTGACTTAGTGAGATAGTGTGATCTACCTCTAAATGTTTGCACTCAAAGTTGTAATCTCTTGTTGATTGTATAGTGGAATCTAGCAGAAGGCTGTTAGCGTGGGAGAGTGGACGTAAACTTGATCTAAGCCGAACCACTATAAACCTTGTATTTCTATTCTCTCTCCCTAAAGTCCTTTATTTTATTCCGCATTTATTTGCCAAGGTTTATTTTAAACATATATTCACCCCCTCTAGGTGTTCATACTAGCACTTTCAAACACATCATCAATCAAGCCAACTTTTATTGCCGTTATTTACTTGAGAACATGATATTTTGTTTTCAAATAATAAACTTGGCCAATTTTTCTTATTTAAAAATCCTGGTAAAATAATCGTACATGATCACGTATTCGAAATCAACCCGTCAAACTTAGCACACTTTTATTTTAAAACTCCATTACTTTTTATAGGGCTAGTAAGAGCACCTAGAGGGGGGTGAATATGTGATTAAAGAGATTTTTGCAAAGCTTTAACAAGCTGATTCGACTAAGCATAATAGACTGAAGATGTAAACAACTATAAACAGTAATATAATGCTGCGAATTAAAGTAAAGAGATTAGGAAAAGAGAATTGAAACACAAGGTTTATAATGGTTCGGCTTAGACCAAGCCTACGTCCACTTTCTCGTACTGACAGCCCACTAGCTGGATTCCACTAAGAACCAAAAGAGATTTTACAGTCTCACGTCCTTGATTCCACAGTGTAGAGATTCTCCTACACTTCCTCAAGGTTTCACAAGTATTTAATCTCTCTTTTGAGTACAATATAAGCTCAACGAAATGAAACAGCGAAGAACTAAAAACTTCAGACTTTGGAATTCTTCTTTCACGCACACACTAGAATAACTTGAGCGTCTTCTTTATATACTCCTTCATACATTTATAACCATTGGCACCTTCCAAAGGAGTTCTTTCAATCTACCCGTTGGACAGAATCAATTAGGGAGATCTTGAGTTATTTAAGGAATGTGATGATAGCCTACCAATTCTGCTCGTCCATACAATCAGGATCTAGGTTTCCATAAGTAGAACCTTCCAAGTATACTTCGCAAATCAAAAGATCTAATTATCCGAATCAATACGAATAATAGATCATGAGATGCTCTCTCTAGCCATGGAATCTTATTCAACCGAACCGAATCATTAAAGATATACTCGCATCTGGACAAATCTTCTCCAACGAATAAATCTTTCCTTCGTCAATCTAGAAACTATAAGTGAGGGCATACTTTAAATCTTGAGTCTTGAGTCTTGAGACTTTGACAATAGAGTCTGGAGTTCGTCAGACTTTTGCACTTGAGTCTACAAGTCTTTAGACTAGATTAATGGAAACGTTTTATCAGCTTCAAAACAAATAAGGAAGTTTTCTCCAACAGTTTTATCTAGAACGTAAAATTTAGCGTCCAAACCCAACACCTTACATTTTTCTATTCAATTGTCTATAAAAGCGTCTTTTGTAATAATAATCGATATTCACCATAGAGCAATTAATCACATAATATCATACGTGCAAACAATCAAAATCACGCATAATCTCATCCAAGAAAACGAGCATAAAATTCTACTTAACGACTAATCTATAACTAATTACGCTAATTGCGATTAATTAAATAAATCCCGATTAATAAAGTTAAATTCAATTAATTGATCTAAACACAATTAATTAGACTAATCGAAATTATTTACGCTAATCGTAATTAAATTGAACCTAAACCATCCTTAATCGCAATCAAAATTAAACTAAGATTAACCAAAACTAACCATCATTAGTACTAATCTAATCACCCCCTAAACGCAATTAACATCCTAATCCACAATTAGGAAATTTACTCATAGGTTTTCGATAGCGGTGGGCTCACGGCAACGGTGACACGACGGCGTCAAGAACATGACACTTGCGGCTTGAATGGAGGCTCGATGGTGGCGGTGGCAGGCCCTCAAGCTCTCGGCCACCTAGGGTGGCTTGGCTTGGTGGTGCCCTCAGGGTGCTTGGGTGGATGGTGGCTTTACGGCGGTGAGAATGGTGCAGCCAAGGTGGCGGTGGTGATGACGGTGTGGATGATGTTGGCTTGGTGGTGCCCTCAGGGTGCTTGGGCGGATGGTGGCTTTACGGCGGTGAGAATGGTGCAGCCAAGGTGGCGATGGTGATGACGGTGTGGATGATGATCATGGACAGCAAGGTGATGGCGCTGGCGGTGGTGAATGGCGCTGGCAGTAGTGGAGGGTGCTGGCGGTTGGTGGCTGGACGTTGGGGTGAAGGTGATGGCGTGAGGATGGGGTGACAGGTGGTGGTGATCGACGACGGTGGTGAAGGATGGTGCTGGCGGTGGTGTGGTGGATGCAGCAAAATGAAGAGAAACGGAGAACCAGAACCAGGTAGAGAGAAAATGGGGGTTGGTGGCAGAGAAAAGAAAAGAGAATGGAGGGGGGAGGAAGAAATGAAGACGTGAGGGAAGAAAAGAACGTGGAGGGGAAAGGAAAGGAAATGGGCAAGAAGGAAGGATCGGCTGCAGAGGGGTTTACGAGAGAGAGAGATAAAGGCTTCTAAGATAATATCTCAAAAACCCATCATCACATTCTATCTACATGTCTCAAAAGTCTTCTAAGCTTATCTTTACCCTCCCAATTATCTTTTTAACTCTAATTTCTCAAAAATAAAGCCTTTTGGGCAGCAAAATCCACTTTGACCTCTTCATCCGAATTTCATTTCCCTTTTCTTCTTGTCCAAAAATCCTTTTCCCGAAAAATTTCGGACTCGTCGAAAAATCGACGAAAGATGAGACAACATCAAATAATTAAATTGCGACACGCTTGAAAGTTTGATACCTGAAATTGAATTAAATTTCGTGGTTAAAATCGATCAAATGCGACTTTAGTACAACTTAATCTATCGGGTAGCTTTTAGGGGTTTTCGCACGTTTGACCCGGGGTCGATAATTTTCAACCCACGTTTGTGCATTTTCGAATCGTAGAGGACCCTCGGTTGTCATGTAATCGCAAGGGTTCAATTACATATCCTGAATATGATATCAATAGAAAATTGGTTTATTGCCGTTCGACTCGACTACCGTAATCATGCGGAACCATTTGCAATTCAACTACGTACTCTATCGAATTGACTTATATCCGTTTGCTAATTGATTTATAACAGTGTGGTATTGACCATTACCGATTAAATGGATCACTTAAGTACCACTCCAGCCAAAATCCGGCTAAAATGCGACATACGCAATTTCCAGCGAAATAAGTGCAAAACGGCGTCATTTTGTGCATCGACGTGGTCAAACAATGCAAAAACGACGTTGTTTTGGTGCTGACCTAATAAAAAATAATATAAAAATTAATTAAATTCAATTTAAAATTAAATTTATTTTAAACATTTTAAAAAATATAAATATTAAAAATTTTAAAAAATTAAATATATATTTTCTTTTTAAAAAAGGGGAGGTGGCTGAAGGCTCGGGGGCGGCGACCCTAGTCGACCCTTCCCCCTCCGTTGCCGGCCAGCCCTCGGCCCGCCTCCCCCTTTTTCTTTATTTAAAAAAAATTAATTATTTTATTATTTTATTTTTAACTTATTATTTTTTTATAAATTTTTTAATATTAAAAATTTATATTTTAAAATGTTTTAAATAAATTTAATTTTAAATTTAATTTAATTAATTTTATATTATTATTTTATCACATCGGCACCAAAATGACGTCGTTTTGTATTTGCTTTGCCGAAAAATCGCCACGTCAACATTTTAGCCGAATCGACACTTAAGTGATCACTTTTGTAACTTTTGACACTTAAGTATCCCTTTGTGCTAATTTTTGGCACTCCAGGGGTCCCGATGTCTATTTGTCGCATAAAGTTAAATCCAGCTTTTGCTACATTTTGACTATTTATGGATGTATTGAGATACATTTTGTGAAAGATATTGCGAAAGGTCATGAGATGAATGTTGAAATGATTTGTGAAATGTATTCTCATTTATGAGATAAATCATGAATTTAATTTGTCAGTTTGAAGGATGGATTAGGCTTGACGCTCATTGTTGTTGTGTTTAGAGTGCATTAAGGAGTTCGTGGGTATGCATACTATTATTAGGATAATTTCTAGGCCGGGCCATTGACCAATATAGGTGGAGATGTTGCCGAGGGAGAACTTGGCCCCCTTTTTCACAGGGCGTTAAATGTGACCGTAGTTAAATTTTGAGCTCTAAATTCATTCGATTTAATGAACCATTTATTTGTAATTTGATATAGTCCAATCAATGGAATTGACTAATGATGTATGTTGATTAAATGATTATTTTTGATATGTATGAAGTTCTATCAAAATGAAATAACTCATATTTGACTTGGTACTTACATTCGAGTCTTTGGTATTACTTTAGAGATATGCATAAATATTTGATTTGTTTAGTAGATATATGTACTACTCACTAAGCTATGGGTGCTCTCTCTATTCATTCCAAAACTTTTTCAGGTTCTTTAGCTAATGTCAAGTAGGACGAAAATGATATTGACAGGGAAGTTTTAGTAGTTGAACTTTTGGTTGTATGTCTAAAATGGTATTGTTGAGGTTGTAGAAACTTCAATTCTATAACCAACTCAATGTTTTATCATATATATGTATGTATGTATGTATTTATTGATAACAGGTCTATACTGGTTTATGTTCGAGACCATGTCTTTCAAGTAGGAGGATAGCTATACCATTTCTACTATACTTGTAGGAGTTGGTGTGATAACACAGAAACTGGATTCATTGTCTTTAGTCAGATCTACTCTCCTTAACTCTGGTTCGATAGTGAGTGGCCTTCCTCCCTTATATTCCATTCTTTCCATGTGCCAGTCACCTAAAGCATAAGCTATATTAAGTTGTCCATTAAGGTACCCATCATAGATATTAACCAATTTTCATCCTCTCTTTGGCGCCTATTGGTTTATGGTCCCCTGCATCTCAAGCGCTCTCCTGCAGCAACATAGTACTGCTTTAAAATCTTCGACATTAGCAACTATCAACATCCGCTATCAAATACAAAAGAAGAGACGAAGATTATGGCCATTTATGCTTTAGCCTAATTGCTACTAAAGTACTAAGAAAGTTGCTCTACTCATGGACGACATAATACTGAGCTCAACAGTCTTTAGTACTCGCTACTAGCGACGATCTGCTATCTACTATCATGTATTAAACAAAAGTCACAGATTATGATCATTTATGCCTTTAGCATAATTGCCGTTAAAGCTCTAAAAGATTGCTCTACTCCTGGACAAAGCTTTAAATCAACCCTCAAACCACTGATATTTAGAGGTTTGGCAGACTGTATGAGAAAGAGCAACAAGAGCAGCAACTATGCTTTTTGCAACAAATGCCATTCTCCAACTCACTTGGATTCAGGTCTTAGTATCTTCACTCTTGCGCCAAGTTGAGTCAAAGCAACCTATCGCTCAGTTGCACTAATTTCCACCTTCATTGTTGTAAGTAAAATCTTTTTGGCTAAAACTGCATGTCCTTCATCAGAATAATACCACATGGGGAAAGACAAATGAACAAGATGATTATTAAGCACCAGGTCAAGAACTAAAAGACATGCTTACATTCAAATGAAAACACAAAGCAAAATCAGCCCCACAATTTTCAGGACAAACCAAGGTTACATTCCTCTTGTCCATCGACCTCTATAAACAAATTTCATATGGATAAATAGTGGACAGGAAAGACCGACTAACAGTCACTTGTATTTTAATTAAGCTATCAATGAACCCACAAAATCCGATCATACTTAAGTCAATATCATGCCAACCATGGAATCCCGTTCAATTAGTGGACTAAAAGAGTAGTTCGTCCTTAAGTAGTAAAAATCGAAGAAGGGGCGAAAGCTGTCCACTAATTCTTCTGTAGCTGGATCCTCCATCATTAAAAAAAAAAAGAATCATTCGTTAGAATGGAGTTCTAACTCTGCACTTTCGGGATCTTGAGAGTTGCCATTGAGAGTATTCAGATGCATATGTGAGTTGTGTTAAAAAAATTTCACATTGAACAACTAGTGCGGTGTGATGTGGAGTGTTCAATATATCTTAGTTGGCCAATAACATAGAGTTTTGAGAATGTTGATCCAACAAGATATATAAACAAGTTCGGACTTGGGTATTCTCTTGATGATTTCCCTGTGTGAGGCATTGGGTTTCTACTATGCTCTTCTAACAAATGGTGTCAAAGCCAGTACACATATGAGAGAAAGGTTGTTGTTAGCCCGTAACTTATTGGCTTGAAGGTCAACATGGAGAGCTCTGAACAGTGAAAGTAGTGAGCTGTGTCTAGACAGGAGTTATTGTCTATGGTTGGCCTCTATGGGTAATTATCATCCAAGTTGGAAAAGAACAAATAGATTGACATCAACAATGAAACAAATGACCATGCGATCAGCACATTAAAAAAATTTGATGCAGAACTAAAGATAGGGAGATCACTTAGCAGCGAACACAACTTTAGTTAATGCCTCCCAACATGAAAGTTTTTTAAATAGAAAGTAGAGAAGTTCATAACCCTTCAAATGCATTTTCCCATCTACCATGTTAGTGAGTCCATAATCATGAATAAAGTCATCAACACAAACATATTTATTGTACATGTTTGGATTCGGCACAAAAACACAATGAAATAGAGAGTAAAAGCGAAAAAGAGAAATCGAGTCACAAGGTTTTTATCTTGTTTCACCCTTATATTATGTGTCACGCCCTGAACTCCGGGCACGCACATATCCCTCGATAGTCGATCAAATTGCGACGTTCGCAAGGCGCGTCGCCGACTCTTTCTTTTTATGCACATGCATAAGCGAACTCATAATTACCCAATCAACAAACAAACACATTGGATAGTAAAAGCATGCTAACACATTTTTCATAAAACATACTTTATATACATATCAGGTTGGCCCTACAAGTCTATATACAGAAGTCTAACTCAAAAAGAGACTACCAACCAACTTACACTATGGGCCCCTCAACCTCAGGCTCCGGATCCTCCACGACACCATCCGGGATGTCAATATCCATAGTGTGCCCTATTTTCCACTCCCTGGTCTGACGGGAGGCCCGTCAAAACCCTACAGGGGACCCTCCCGAACCCCGTTAGAATAGTTAATTAACCATGCTCTGAAACAATGGGGTATCTAGTGACGGAGACCCTCATCGACCCAAATAGTGGTCTCAACTTACTCACTGGTCAGGTTGGTCCCGGGAATAAGGAAATAGGAGGGCTTATAGTCTATCTCCTTCGGTACCCTAAAACGAATGGGATGATCCTCCATATAGGACTTGAAAATATTTAAACCACGACGGGGTGAGATAAATCTCAGTGAGTCAAAACCCTATCCCGATTAGGACGAGAATTCACTCAAAAGCAGTCCTAAACATGCACCATATAGGACTTACCTCGCCTTGACGCGCTCTTGCACATTAGCTCATCACACATATCGTATAAATACAACGAACGTATTTCATAACTTGAACACATCAATTCATTTTTCAAACAATCACAGGGGTCCCGATTATAAAGCCAAATCGTTATAACACGTCCCATTCCGTGCCACAAACTTTGTCCCATAATCAGGCGCAGCTATTTCAACCACTCAAGCGTGTCCCGGTTATTCACGACCTATCGACCACGGCCAACTCAACAGTTGGCAGTCATCTGGCATAACCGGGCGTCGTCCCATTCTGTTGGGGATGGCAACGTCTACATCTAGATGGCATTCCACACAGGAGCATCGGCCCAACCTCCACTACGACCAGCATCCGTTGACATAGGGCATCTGAACTTAATCAGGCATCACCTCCCCAACTCCCATTGGGTGATGGGTTCTGATAGCGATCACACGCACATCCATACTTGGCCAAGAACACTGTGCTTTGCACTCAAATATCTAAATTTCAAATAATGGACTTAGCCAATTTTCTTCGTATTAAAAATCATCCCAGTAAAATAATCGTGCATGGTCACACATTTGAATCGAACCAATAAGCGTGGTACACTCTCATTTCAAAATTCTACGATTTTATATACTATATAAATTTTTGGCATCAAAAACCGACACCCGGTATTTTTCTAATTAAATACCATAAAATCATATCTTGCAATAATAATTCACAACAATCATCAAGCACTCAATTGAACAAATAGGTAATCAATTTCACAAATAAATTCAACCATGACGATCAATGTAAAATTTTGATAAATGGCTATCCGTCAAAATTTACGCTAATAAAAAAATTAATTAAATAAATCTCGAAAAAAATAAGTTATTTTAATTTAATTTAATTAACCATGATTAAATAAGTTAACCGTATAACTAACCACGGTTAACCAAGTTACCCTAGTTAACTAACTAACCTATGGTAGATAATCCTAACCAAACTAACCCCTAACCAAACTAATTTAACTATCTAGTTCATCTAACTAAACTAACTAACTAACTAGTTACACTAACTAAATTAACCTTAATCCTAATTAAGACTAAAACTAATCACATAAGTGTAATTAACTTCATAATCCAAGATTAGGGCGGTGACGGGTTCACGGCGACGGTGGCACAAAGGCGGTGAGATCCCATGACTACGGTGCCACCAACGGAGGTCCGACCAGGGCTGAAAATGGCTCAACAAGTCTCAACCCAAGCTGAGAGTTGGTTTTGTTTGAAGGCTGATGAGGGTTGGCTGGTTGGCTGGAGTTGGCAGACGGCAGCTGGCGGGCGCGGGGACAGTGGCTGGACGAGGGGTTGATCGCTGTCCGCGGCTGTTAGCTGGAATAGACTAGCTAGACGGTGGCGAGGAAGTCGGGACAGCGGTTGTGACGGTCAGGGGATGGCAGAGCTAGATGGATAGAGACAGGCGGACGTGAGGTGGTGCGGGTTGGATGGTCAGGCGCGGGTTGGACAGTCAGGCATGGGCTGGAGCGATCAAGCAATGCGTACGGCGGCAAAGATGATGCTGAGATGGTGCGACAACAGCAAGGCAAGGGGAAATGGAGAATGAAGAAAGTGAAAGGAAGAAGAAGAAGCTGCAACAAAGGTTCAGCTGGGAAGGTCATACACACACAAAGGGAGAGGGAAAGGGAGAAGAAGAGAAGGGAGGGAAAGTCAAGACGGCAGCCAATGAAGAAGCAAGAGAAATATCATGCTACTCAAGTGCTTAACCCCAAAAGTCCTCAACCCACAATGTCAAGGGGTCCTCCAATGGCAATTTTTCTCCCATTTCTTCACAAAACAAATCAAATTGGTGGCCAAAAGTCCCCTAAATGTAGCCCATACGAATTTCATTTAATTCTTTTTGCCAAATTTGATTTTTTCGCCAATTTCCAAGCTCGACGGAAATTTCCCGAAAGATGAGACGAGATCCTAAAAATAAATCGTGACACGCTCGAATGTCCGATTCTCAAAATCGAACTCAATTTTGTGATTAAAATTGATTGGACACGATTTTAGCGCGACCTAACCTACCGGGTAGCTTTTAGGGATTTTAGTGTGTTTGACCTGTGGTCGATAATTTTCAATCCACGTTTGTGCATCTCCGACTCGTAGGCGGCGTTGGGTTGTCATAAAAATCGCAAGGTTTCAATTACGGGTACCAAGTACAATTTCGATAGAAAATCGAGTTAGTGTTGTTCGATGCGAATTTCGCAATCATGCGGAATCACCAGCAATTTAATTATGTACTTTCGTCGAATCGACTTGTATCCAATGACATCTCAATTATAACGGTGTCATATAGACCCTTGTCGATTATCACGGTCGAACGATCGATTTCTGATCTAATTCTCAAGTCTGCCGCGTTTATGTCTCTTAACGGCTTAAATTAGTTAACTCGTGAATGGCCAACTCAGAGAAAAATAACCATAGGTGCATCAACGAAATGTCCACTTCATATTATTGAGACAGGGCCGAAATTCAAGATGTCACATTATGATTACATCTTGTCAAAGATTCCATATAATTGGCTTATCGCACCTCTCTATTACATCACTCTCAATTACAAGTAATGGAGAGAATGAATCACAACACAACAATCCATACTTGTAGGAAAACAATGCCGCACATTTTCTTGAGTGAATCACTGGAAGAAACTCAAACTCATGACTCCATAACCCGAGATTGGATTATCACAAATATTCAACATCTTCATTTTTACCTAATGAAGTAAGAACAAAATATTCAAATAGGGTCAAGCATTCAATGACAAACTTAGTTATTGTCACACCCCAAATCGTATAGGGATGGGGGTGAGACGGCCGTCTTTCCACCTAAAGAACATAGCCTTAAACCGCCAAAATCCAAGCCCCCATGATAACACTCTCACTTTAATGGTCACTAACCAAGGAACTTGAAAAGATTGGGAAAGAGAGGAGTGAGCAGAGCAACCACAACTCAGTGAGTAATGCATATCTTTCCTAAGCAGATCGAGTAACCACTATGTATATATATAAGTATAGAGCATTACTAGAAACTCATAAATCCAACTCTTTAATACACATATCAAATCATGTACGAGTCATTTAATTTCAAAAAGTTTTATACAATTCAAAAAATATTCGTTTAAATTATCATAAACATCATTGGTCAAGTCCATTGATCAATATCATCAAAATCGCATGCTAATGGTCCATCCCATTGATCCATCTCATATCAAACCATATATCAATGGTCTACTCATCAACTAATCTTTTGTTCAATATCAAACCATTGTCACGACATAATGCCTAATGACAAAACGACCAAAATTCTCTCCTTTTTCACTTAGAAAGCCAATGGCTCAACCTAAAAGGATATCCTAAACCCGATTTGCATACCAATAAGTCCTTCAATGGGCTCACAACAATATTGACTACCAAACCCATATCCTCCAATACCAACAATCAAAAATCAAATCCACAATCAATATCAGTAATTGATTTCACAAACAAAATTCATAATCTTTCTTCATTACGTTCATCAAACTGAATACATTTTATAGGACATTTCTCAAACTATTTCAAAATTCCTTTCACAAACTACATTCACAACAAAGTGTCTTTCATAACACCTTTCTCAAATCATTTTAGAACTCATTCCATATATCAGTTTGCAAAGCGATACATGTGTATCGTTTCACAATACCTTTCATAAAACCATTCTCAAATATTAAAATATAATAATTGCCCAATCCAAACTTTTATATAAGGAACATGCTTTAATAACTCGTGTGATACTCAAATCTTTATCGCTATCAAGACATAAGTTTAGAAATTCATAGAAGAGATAGCACAACTCACCTGGAATGCCCAAAACCAAAGAACCAGCCAACGATCTCATAATCCTAATAATTAAACGAGAATCAACATTAAAACCAAGGAAAACAGCTACCTCAACTATGAAATGGCTTAATTACTTCTAAATGCTAATAAAACAATTTCCACACACTAATAAATTACTTGCCTGAAACAATTATTCAAGCCGTTCACAACGTGAAACTTGAATGCAAAATCCTAAAATTTCGCTACAACTAAACCGTTACTCAAAACTGACTCACAACATAGCCTACGGACTCACAACATAGCCTATGGCTCCACGATGCCATAAACCACCATTTTCAAGAAATTGTGTAGCTTGACAACTCAAAAATTGAACTTCATTATTCGAATTTCACATAATTTCGAATTTAAACCCTAATCCCAAAATCTACTCTAATCAGATGAACGAAGGATGTGAGCTCTTATTGGGCAATGCAGTATAATGCCGAATCACCTTTCCTATCTTCCTTTATCTTTTCCTCTTCTCTCTTTCTTTTTCTCTTTCCTTTTGTTTCAGGTGGTGCAATTCTTGGCCTTCCGAGCACCCCTTCTTTCCCCTTTCTATATCCCCTCCCTTTCCATTTTTTTTTTCCTTCTTTGACTTTTCAACTCTCTCCTTCTTTTTCTTCTTTTTTAATCGTAGTGAAACTCACTCTTTGGACTAAGTCAAAAATTACAATTATAGGTTTTCTATGGACTAACCGAGCTGCATCAGTCTGTTCCAGAAGGAAGATTATAATCCACAAAAACACGATAATCATTAGAGGGGAGCGAATCATTCAAAAGCATTTATGCTAAAAGATTGAGCTCTGGACCCGTGGAATTGGAACCACAGTGGGGGCCAGTGACGGATTCACTCAAAATGAACAATAATCATGACTCAACCACCGGCCGCGGTGGCTCCGCTGGATAAGGCCCTGCTGATCCTCAGCCCAGAGGTGAAGGGTTCAAAACCCAGGGGAGGCGCTAGGTGTATTAAGTGTGACTCGGGGTGGTGGGTCCTCCCGCTAAGTGTCACCTGGGGGGTTTACGGCGCGACTGTCGGCTGCAAGCCGGTTCCTCCAGCAAAAAAAAAAAAAAAAAAAAAAAAAAAACAATAATCATGACTCAAACCTAATACACTGTCTCGGGGTTAGAACTCTCGTAGTTACTGAAAGAGGGTCTCAAGCGTCAGTCGCCTCATCCCACCCTTTTTACTCGTAAAATAATGAATTCGCTATGTATACAGCAAACACATGAGCGACAGGTGAGTTTTCCTGTACAGAAAGAATGGTTGCATGTGCCAGGTACCTCGTTTGACCTCTAAGATGAAACTCCAATAAAAAATACCGGTTTTGGTTGTTACCAACGTGCGTATTAATTTAAATAGGCGCCGTATATAAAACTAATTAGGGTTGACTGACTTCTTTAGGGGTTAGAATAAGACTTCCTAGCTACTAGATTTGCAAGCAAGATCCGTTAGGTAGCAATAAGTACTCCGTGCTCCTCGAGCACGCTTTGCGTTGAAGAATCTTTTGTTATCTCTATTAAATTCCTTCCCTCCTCGGTTGCCGGGAATAACTACTATTCCAAGGCGGAAGTACGGCTAGTCCCCAATAAAGCAATATAAATTGATCTGCATTCAAATCACCGAACAATTTCAACACATGCACAAACTTGTTTTTGGCTGCAAAAATGGTTGTATCACGTGGATTCTGAAAATCCATAAAAATTTCCTGAGTATACGGTGCCTCAACATGCAGAAGTCATCTCAATGTTTCAAGGTTTCTGAGGAATACTTACGATTATGCCAAAATTTGTTGTCACTAAAAGATGCAAGAAATGCGTTGTGAAAGGAGTAGACTGCCGGATATCTACGGGCACTCTTGATTACTAATTTGACAAAGATGACCATCATATGTTATTTTTCCTATCATGCATGCCGCATTACGTTTCAAACTGGAAAGTCACTTTCTGCAAGATGAATATTGCAATACTATTGCATCGCCTCATTGAATAAGGGACCAAGAAATGGTTGTGGCGATTGCACTACCTTCGCCCGTCATCAACGGAAATGTGCACTAAAATTTCCCTCATAAAAATTTTTCACGCACGTAATTTTAAAGCTTTTATGTGTAAAAAGTTTTTCTCGTCCCAACCTAAATCCCATGTCCGTCCCAGCCTAATTCCGGAGTCCCTCACCGGCAGGATTGGCAATAAAATGCTACCATACATGTAATCATCCACCTTCTCCTTACCACTTCCATTCATTTCTAAAGTCAATTATCTTTTAGAAATAGTCCTGCCAGAGCATGCTCCAACCTGTTTCCTTCCTCGTATGATATATGCAATTGTCTCAAACCCACATGCGCATCAAGACTATATCGGAAGAAAAAAAAAATTATTGACCCCCTTTCGGCATCTTCTTCTTCTTCTCAGGTTATATATACACACCAAATGTAATTCCCTCTTGTTTTAACTATTCTCAGAAGCTTTCAAAAGGAATCTAAAAAAGGTTCAAACTTTCTTGACCCATGACCCTTTTTCATGCACATTTTCGTGGACAAAGGCCATCTTGCATGAAAATTACAATTCGGTGAAGCATTTGTTTAGCTTTTAGTGGGTGACTATGGAAACTGATGATGCATTTAGAATAAGCAGTGCAAGACTGAGCAGTGCAAGTTTGAGCAGCTCGGACATAAGGAGGAGAAGGAGATCTTATCAAGGTCTAGCCGGAATGAGGATGATGAGCAGGCTCTGAAATGGGCTGCAATCGAAAAGCTTCCGACTTACTTGCGTGTTCGGCGGAGCATTTTTGCCGACGAAGAAGGCCAGATAAGAGAAGTCAATGTTGAGAATCTTGATTTGATGGAGAGGAGGAACTTGTTGGAGAGGTTGCTGAAGACAGCTGAGGAAGACAATGAGAAGTTCTTGTTAAAGCTGAAGCAGAGGATTGAGAGGTACATGCTGATGACTTCTAATAAGCACTTCAGATATTCATTTAGTTGGTCACTGCCATAATCTTTAAGAGCATGTCAAAGAAAGTAGAATATATATTTTTTTTTAATTGAGAGAGAGAAACTTCATCTGGGAAATGGTATTTTCTTCTCCGAGCAGAAAGTTTCGTTATAAATCTTGACGAGGTCTATGTTTGCCCTTGTGTACTATAAACAGAGTTGGATTGGATTTTCCGACGATTGAAGTCCGATTCCAGCATCTAAATGTCGAGGCTGAAGCTTATGTTGGAAGCCAAGCTCTACCCACAATTTTAAATTTCTCTGTCAACATGCTTGAGGTAATGTAACAGTCAATTCATTATATCTACTTCTTGAATCCTGCTCAAACAAACTGAAAACCCTCACATATTAATCAATGTCAACAGGGGTTTCTCAACTATTTTCACATCCTTCCTAGTAGAAAGAAGCCATTACCAATCCTCAATGATGTCAGCGGAATCATCAAGCCTCGCAGATAAGAAGAGAGAGAGTTTCTACAGATTTTACCAGCATACAATGCTCAAGAAGTGAGTTCTGATATTGTTGACCCAATTTTTATTTTTCTTTTGCAGAATGACATTACTTCTGGGGCCTCCAGGCTCTGGAAAGACCACGTTACTTCTAGCATTAGCAGGGAAGCTCGTCAGAGATTTGAAGGTAAGCATAAAGAGCGTACTTTAAGAGCAGTCTTACTATAGGAGTGAAATCCTTAAGCGTAAAAGTCAAAGAGCTTGTCAATCATAGTTTTCAGGAAGAGTCACATACAATGGACAAGGGATGGAAGAATTTGTACCGCAGAGGACATCAGCTTATATAAGTCAATATGATCTCCATATAGGAGAAATGACTGTTAGGGAAACTTTGGCTTTCTCAACTAGATGTCAAGGTGTCAGACCCCATTATGGTAAGTTTGTGCTATTTTTCTTCGTTACCATGATTGTAAGGCTGATATCTCAAAAAGAGCTAGGATTAAGAGGTATAACGCTGAGATTTTTTTCAGATATGCTAGCAGAGTTATTAAGGAGAGAGAAGGAGGCAAACATCAAACCTGATCCTGACATAGATATCTTTATGAAGGTGAGAGATGAGATCAGGACTAATGAATGGTCAAACTGCTTTCTGACTGCAGATTTTTATACATTCTTTTAAACGAATGGTCAAAAACATTAGTTAATTCCTGTAAGGGCTTCTATTGATCTTAATCTTCTACAGGCAGCAGCACTGGAAGGACAGGAGACTAATGTTCTTGTCGATTATATAATCAAGGTATAGCCAAGAAAGTTAAAACGCCATTAGTCCATCCCTTTTTTGGCCACAAGGAAGAGGGGAAAGCACAAAGACTTAAAATTTCTGTTCTTTTCGCAATGCCTAATTTTAGATACTAGGACTTGAAATCTGTGCCGACACGATAGTGGGAGATGAAATGATACGAGGCATCTCTGGGGGACATAAGAAACGAGTCACAACAGGTAAGACCCAGAAGGCCACTTTGGTATCCAGTGTTTTTAGATGATTGCAATACCTTTACTATCAAGTTAGGTTGCTTTTCTTCAATTTGTGTTGACACGAAACAGGGGAGATTCTAGTCGGGCCAGCCAAAGCACTCTTTATGGACGAAATATCGACTGGTTTGGATTGTTCGACAACATTCCAAATAGTGAACTCACTCAGACAGTCCATACACATCCTCAATGGAACTGCTCTAATATCCCTCCTCCAGCCCGCGCCAGAAACTTATGACCTGTTCGACGATATCATCCTTGTCTCGGATGGGCAAATTGTTTACCAAGGTCCCCGAGAAAACGTGCTCGAGTTTTTCAGACACATGGGTTTTAAATGTCCTGAAAGGAAAGGAGTAGCTGATTTCTTGCAAGAAGTAATATTCCAAATTACATTCACATTTATATTTTTTGGCGCTATAAGAAACAATTGACTCATTAATTATATCTTCTCTAATATCATCTGAAGGTGACTTCAAGGAAAGATCAAGAGCAGTATTGGGTGAATAACGACACACCTTATAGGTTTGTAACAGTCCAGGAATTTTCCGAAGCATTTCAGTCATTCCACATTGGTCAGAAACTAGGCGATCAGCTTGTGATCCCATTCGACAAGTCAAAAGGCCTTCCGGCTGCTTTAACAACTAAGAAGTATGGGGTGAGCCAGAAAGAACTGTTGAGAGCTTGCATTTCAAGGGAACTTTTGCTAATGAAGAGAAATTCATTTGTCTATTTTTTCAAAATGTTCCAGGTGAGTAAGTTGAAATACTGGTTTTTCTATATTGGTCTCCAATCCTGACTAAGTAATGCATTTGATCTGTCAATACCATTTGTAATGTCCCAACACTTCCTTTTCTGGATGCATATCAGCTTACCCTTATGGCTTTCATAACAATGACGGTGTTCCTACGGACTGAGATGCACCCAGATACTGTGATAGACGGTGGGATTTATTTTGGCGCTCCCTTCTTCACTGTGATCATTATAATGCTTAATGGATTCTCGGAGCTTGCCATGACCATCATGAAGCTCCCAGTCTTCTACAAGCAGAGAGACCTCCTCTTCTTTCCTGTGTGGGCATATTCGCTGCCCACATGGATCCTGAAGATTCCAATCACTATAGTAGAAGTTGCTATTTGGGTGATCATGACTTACTATGTCATAGGCTATGACCCTTATGCTGGAAGGTTGATCAAATTACAGTTATTTAGAATTTCAGACTTTGATCCAATGATTCACATACTGATAAACTCTTTGCTACCAGGTTCTTCAAACAGTATTTTCTGCTACTATGTCTACATCAGATGGCGTCTGGATTATTTCGACTCATTGTGGCATTAGGAAGGAAGGTGATAGCGGCAAATACTTTTGGATCATTTGGATTACTTGCTTTTATGGTCTTGGGCGGATTCATCATATCAAGAGGTCAACCGATTGTCTAAAAAACTATTCTTTTGATTTGCAATCACATATGCAATTTCCTGATGTGACATAATTTGAAGCCAGCTGATGTTAAGCCGTGGTGGATATGGGGTTATTGGATCTCCCCAATGATGTATGGACAGAACGCAATCTCTGTAAACGAATTTCTTGGAAAGCAGTGGAGACATGTAAGCACCTTCTTATAAAACTTTCATTAAAGACTATACAAAGAATTAATAAAGTTTGATTAAACTTTTGGAGTGTCAACCGCTGGAGCTTCAGAACTTTTGTGGCACAGATTCTTCCTAACTCCACAGAACCTTTAGGAGTTTCGGTCCTGAAATCCCACGGAATTTTTCCTGAAGCGCGTTGGTATTGGATAGGAGTAGGAGCATCAATTGGATACATTTTTCTGTTCAATTTCTTGTTCACTGTGGCCTTGAAATATCTCGACTGTAAGTCTCTCACAAGGCTTTTACTTTTGGGGGATTCAGTGTACCATTTTGTTGAACGACTTTCATTTTGCTGCAGCAATTGGGAAGCCTCAAGCTGTACTATCCAAAGAGACTCTGGCAAAGAAAATCGCAAGCAAGAATGGTGAGGTTATTGAGCTATCGTCAAGGAGCCGGAGTTCATCTGGTGAGCCACAGAACTAACACATCTTGTACTTTTTACCTGTCTAGTAGAACTTATGCTAAAGGAATCACTAACGTGATAATACAGAAAACGAGAGTGGGCCCCAAAGAAGCGTCACACATAGAAAATTGTCTACGAGAGTCGAAGGAATCAAGGATTCGGACCTGAACAGGAAACGGGGAATGGTTCTTCCTTTCGAGCCACTTTCTATTGCTTTCGACGATATCAGATACACCATAGACATGCCCTGGGTATTGTTTGCTCGGAAGATGTTTTGGTTCTGACAATTGAACTGAGGCTTAGAACTTTTATATGTGCTGAACATCACTTTTATGAACTTGCATTTGCAGGAAATGAAAGCTCAAGGTATTCCTGAAGATCGACTGGAACTTCTAAAGGGTGTAAGTGGTGCTTTCAGGCCAGAAGTATTGACAGCTTTAATGGGTGTCAGTGGTGCTGGAAAGACCACTCTAATGGACGTGTTGGCTGGAAGGAAAACAGGTGGATACATCAACGGGACGATCACGATACATTTTCATGAAGAAATCCTTGGGTTAACTTCACCGAAGTGTACAGGAGTTCAGATCTGTTTAGGTAAGTTGTTACTTCACCAGAAGCAGATACATTTTCATGTTTCGGCTCGATAACATTAAAGAAATTATCATAAAATTGAAGGTTGAAAAGAAAAGAGCATGGAAGCGTAGTAGCAGATCTTTTACCGTGTCTTTCTCCAATGATTAATTCAAGAGAAACAAAGCTCTGATCAACAAACTGAGTACGCCTCCACCGGGTTCGAAAGATCTCCATTTCCCAACGCAATATTCACAATCGTTCTTCACCCAGTGTATGGCTTGCCTGTGGAAACAACACTGGTCGTATGAGCGCAACCAGGCATACACAGCCGTGAGACTTCTATTCACAACTTTCATAGCCCTGATGTTCGGCACCATATTTTGGAACCTCGGCTCTAAAAGGTAATGGATAGAATTTCATATGCATAGATACATAAGTACCTACTCTTTTCTGGTTGTGAAACACACAGAAATTGGACTCAGGGAAAGAAGTACAATGGCTCAGTTACAGACATCATTTGCTCAAAACTTTGGGACTTGCAGGAGAAATCAGCAAGATCTCTTCAATGCCATGGTCTCAATGTACTCGGCTGTCATTTTCATTGGATTTCAAAATACAAAGTCGGTTCAACCCGTTGTGGCTATTGAGAGGACCGTCTTCTATAGAGAGAGAGCGGCTGGAATGTATTCTGCTCTGCCCTATGCCTTTGCACATGTAAGGACTAGTCTCACTTACATAACTAAGGTCGTTCATTGGAAAATAGGAAATGACTCCATGGAGCACCCTAAAGAGTCTTGAGCGAAACCATCATGTTATTTGAAAATATTGTTTCGCGCAGGTTATCATCGAGATTCCCTACATCTTCATCCAAACTGTCATCTATGGAGTGATCATCTATGCAATGATCGGGTTCGAATGGACAGCTGGCAAGTTCTTTTGGTACATCTTCTGTATGTTCTTCACCTTGTTATTCTTCACTCTCTATGGAATGATGAGCGTGGCAGTGACGCCCAACCACAGCATAGCCACCATAATCGCTTCAGCATTCTTTGCAATTCGGAACCTTTTCTCGGGATTCATCGTGCCGCAAACAGTAAGTTCATCGATATCTTCACTGAAACCAAAGTGGAAAAACAATAAAAGAAAAAAAAAGAATTAAAGGTAAAGCATGACTGATGAGGACTCATACTTTTGTTTTAACAGAGAATACCTGTCTGGTGGAGGTGGTATTCCTGGGCATGTCCAATTTTTTGGACATTGTACGGACTGGTGGCCTCGCAGTTTGGAGATGTTAAGGACGTGCTTGACAGTGGCGAGACAGTCGAAGAGTTCGTGAGGAGTTATTTTGGGTTCAGGCATGACTTCTTGGGAGTGGTCGCGATCGTGCTGGTCGGATTGTCTCTCCTCTCTGGATTCATCTTCGCCTTCTCAACCAAAGCATTCAACTTCGAAAAGAGATGATGGCGGTGCAACTGGAGATCGGATAGTAATTGAATATAAGTTCACTAGTTACAGGATACATATGAGGATCAAAAGTTATTTTGATGAAATGGGATATAGTTTTGTATATCACAACGACTGCTTCAAGCAATTCTATTTGTCTTCCTGCTTCTGCAAAACAAGGCCGTACGGCAAAGTTATGGAGTCTACTGAAAACTATCGAATAATTATTCAACTTATTTTCTCATGCTTACATATGGGGATAAAGTGTGACATCCTGATTTTCGATTTTGTTTTCGATTAAATGCAATGGACTTTTTCATCGACATGCCTATAGTATTTTTCTCTAAGCTGATCACTCATGAGATAACTAATCTATATGATAAAACTGTTAAGAAATATAAACACAACAGACTTGAGAATTCGATCAGAAATCGACTGCTCGATTGTGCTAATCTGCAAGGGTCAATATGACCCCGTTAAAATCGATTAAAGACTGGAAATATGTCGATGCGACAGAGGCATGTAATTAAATGGTGGGTGATTCCACCTAATTGCAAAATTCGCGTCAAACGGCACTACACTGATTTTTGAAACTTTGAGATTTTCACGACAACCGAGAGTTGCCTATGAGTCAGAGATGCACAATGTGGATCGAATATAATTGACCACGGGTCAAACACGCTAAAAATTCATAAAAGCTACCCTGTAGGTTAGGTCACACTAAAATCGCGTTCGATCGAAATTAACTACAAAATTGAACCCGGTTTTAGGAATTGAAAGTTCTGGCGTGTCACGATTTATTTTAGGAACGTCAACTCATCCTTCGAAGAATTTTCAGCAAGCCCGGGATGTTTGGCGAAAAATCAAAATTGAGCGAATTAAAATCGGGAAATTCAGAGGGCCATTTTGGTGTGGATTTTTGTCCTTCAAAAGGGACTTGTTGGCGATGGAAATGGTGGAAATTTGTTTGGGCTTCCTCCTCAGCGTTTTGGCTATCAATTGGAGGTTGATTGGTGTAAAATTGAGTTGAATTTGTGAGGGAATGCATGAAATTTGTAGGCAAGGGGGGCTACAACTTTTGGCCATCAACTTGGCTTGTTGGAGAAGATTGGGAAGGGAATTGGCTATGGATCAAGGCTGAAGACTTTGGGGCTTATTACTCAAGTATTTTGGATATTTAGCCTTGACTTTGGAGGCCCTTTGTCCCCCTTCCACCAGCAACAACTCCAGCTCCTTCTTCTTTAGCTTCTTCTTTATTCTCTTCTCCTTAAACCTCCATTTCCTTTGCTGCAACTCAGAAACAAAACCAGAGAACCAACCACCACCCTCACGCCGCCTCCTCCGTGATCGAGCCAGCCCGGAGCCGTAGGTCTAGTCGCACCGTCCACGCCGTCTTGCTTGGCCGCCCTTGCGCCCGTCCCCATCTGCGACTCCAACCGCTCACACTCGAGCCCCGCCGTCCCTGCCATTCCGTCGAGCCGCCAGCCCATCGCCGCCTTGCTTGTCCCACTGTGACCAACTCCCTCCGCCAGACCAACCAGCCTAAGCCCGGCCTATTCCAACCCCTCAGCTCCTTTCGATCCAACCCAAAACAGAAGCAAACCTCAGTTGTGGGCTGAGGCTTGCTTGGCCATTTTTGGGCCCTTCCGGACCTCTTTGGGTGTCGTCGTAGGCCCAAGTTTCGGTCCCATTCGCATTGCTATCGCCGTGAACTGGTTTATTCATTAATCCGATGAGTTAACTGTCATGCCCCGACCCTCGAGTGTGCATACATCCCACTGCGGTCAATACAATTGCGACTTCCCAAGACTAGTCGCCGACCCTTTAAATTTTAATGTACATGCGGAAGCGAATAATAACCCCTGACAACAAACAACATGGGATAAGAAAGCATGGCAACATTTCACAAAGCACACTTTTATAACCAACTGGGTTCATATACAAAAAGAGTCTAGGTAGAAGCCTACAAAATGATCGACTCTCAAAAGAAGCTATCCTACAACATACTAGTAGGACATAGACGCCGATCTCTCGGACTTCACCTCCACCGACTCTAGGGCCTCAGTCCTCCACCAACACCATCTATAGGCCTGAAAATGGTTATACAATAACCAGTGAGACAAAATGTCTCAGTAAGTCTACCCACTAAACCCTTATTAGGAAGGAAATATGCCAAGGGTGGCCTAGACACACAATCACACAATTAGAACAGGGAACTTACCTCGCCTCAGTTCCTTCCTGCACGTCAGCACAGTTCATTCCTCAATTGCATATCATTATTGCACACAACAATTGAAACGTCTCATCAATTCAATTAATCACAAGCGTCCCGATTATAAGGCCAAACCGTTATGACACGTCATATACCATGTCACACAGTTTTGTCTCATAATCAGGGACATCTAACTCAATCACCCATGCGTTCCAATTGTTAATATTTTCCCCCTAAGGGTACCACCTACTCATAGGTTCAGTGTTTATTGGCACAACTAGGTATCGCCTCACTGCCATTGAGCATAACCACGTCTATATCTTAATAGACGGCTTCCCCGAAGGGGCGTAGGTCCAAAATTTACCACGACCCGTGTCACCTACTCATAAGTTCAGTGTCCTTCTAGCGCAGCCAGGCGTCGTCTCACCACCATTAAGCACAGTGACGTCTATATCTTAATAGACGACTTCCCTGAAGAGGCGTGGATCCAGAATCTACTGCGACCTGCGATCGAAAGAATGGATATCCCATATAGGGTAATGTTCGGCTTAAAAGCTCGAGATGGGTTCTCATTAACCAGCACACGACCAATCAATCTCGGCCCAGGACACTGTACATTGTACTCAAATATCTCTATTAAATAGTGATCCTGGCCTATTTTTGTCATATTAAAAACACCCGGTGAAAATAATCGTGTGTGGGTACACGGTCAGATCGAACCCGAAAAATTCATATTCTCCAATTTAAAATCTCATTGTTTTATATAGTATATAAAACCATTTTCGGTGTTAAAACCCGAGACCCAAGAATTTCTGAATAAATATTGAAATTCACAATATTTGGAATAAATTACCAAAAATCCGATCATCACTCAATTTGCAAAATTAATATCCAATTGCGAAATCTGAACACACCATTACAATCAACACGAAATTCTGGTCACCGACTATCCCGGCCTAATTTCCGGAAAATATTTAATAATTAAATAATTATCAAAATTAATTAAATAAATCAAATTAAATACTAAAAATGCTAACCTAGGCCAAAATTGCACAATTAAATACTGAGACGGGCCAGGAAAATTCCTGAACCAATATAGATAATTAATACAATCTATCTAGGCCTTAATTGATCCAACATAATAACCTAACATGCAAAATTGGATATTTAAATAACAAATCTAATCTAACTAATCACCTAAACCTTAATTAACTTAATCTAATTACCCTCTAAGCATAATTAACTTACTAATCAAAGTTTAGTGAGATAACTCACTTGATTTGCGATCTGCTCGGATCAAAACGACGGGGACGCAACAGCAAGCGATACTCTCCAAAGTGACTATTTCAACAGGGCATGGGTCGGGCCTGAAAAATAGCCCACAAGCTCGTTGTTTGAGTTGAAAAGATCGACCTCGAAGCTGCTATACTTGCAGCTGAACTTCGAGGAGATTCGTCACGGACGAATGGCAACTTTGTGTAGGGACAGGCGGTCAACAAATGGCTTCGGATGTGGGGTGTTTAGAAAACGTCGACCAAAGCTGCAGAGAGAGAGGGATGCTTCGGTGGACTCTGCTGGATTGTTGGCTTTGTGGAGAGGCCGCGTGGAGGAGGAGCGGTCAAAGGTGGAGCTTTGGTTGTGTGAGTGTTGACCAGCGTGGGGGACAAAGCTTGGTGGGGATGGGCGTGAGTTGCAAGGGAAGGAAATGAAAGAGGGAGCAGAGGGCGTGAGCTTCGATTGAAGAAGGGGGGGAATTGACTGATTGAGAGAGAGAGAAAGAAGGAGCCGAAGATGGCAACGCGTGAAGGGAGGGGGCGGTGTTCAAGGCGTGCTGGAGAAGATAGAGAGAGGGAGAGAGAAAAGTCAATAACCATATCCAAAAACTTGAATGCTTGGTCCCCTATTAGCCCTCAAACTTATCCCACTTGTCCAATGATACTTTCTTGTATTATCTTTACAAATAAACCCAATTTTGAAGCCCAAAATTGCTGCCTTCTTCTAGATCCGAATTTCACATTTTGGTCTTCAATTTCTTCAAAAAATTCCCAAATTTGATGTCCAAATTTTGATGTAGAAAAAGCCCACATATTTTCTACAATTCCCTTTTGCCAAGTAGCTCGGTTTGCAAATTGAAAATCCCTTTAATTTGGCCGATCCGAATTTCTGTTCATTTTCCAAACGTCCGAATCGATTTTCCGTAAAAGTCCCGGAATCTCTGAAAATTCTTCGAATGATGAGTCAACGTTTCTAAAATAAATCGTTACATGACAGAACTTTCAATTTCTGAAATCGGGTTCGAATTCGTAGTTATTTTCAATCTGAAGCGATTTTAACGTAACCTAACCTATCGGCTAGTTTTTATGAATTTTTTAATGCAATTGACCCGTGGTTGATTATTTTCGAGCCACAACGTACATCTTTGACACATTGGCGACTCTCGGTTGTCGTGAAAATCTCGAGATTTCAAATATGGACATAGGATACACAAAACGACAGAAAATTGCTCTAGTGCCGATCGACGAGAATCTTGCAATCAGGTGGAATCACTCACACTCAATCACACACCTCTGTCGAATCGACCTATCTCCAGTCTCTGATCGATTTTTAAGTGTGCCGTAATGACCCTTGCAAATTAGCACGGTCGAGTAGTCGATTCCTGGTCGAGTTCTCAAGTCCATTGCGATAAAATCCCTTAATGACTTCCCCAGATAGTCTAGTTATCTCATGAGTGATTGGCTCAGAGAATAGCACTATAAGCGCGTCGATGAAAGGCCCGATTTATTCAATTGAAATCAGATGTGAATTTTTAGGATGTCACATTAACCTCCTAAACCTTATTTAAGGGGTTACTTATGCTTAGGGGAGGGTTATATTAGACTAAGTGAGATTAGTATAATTAGTTAACTTGTTTAGTTAAATTAGATTAATTAGTTAAGCTAATTAGGTGGTTAGTTGATTTAATTAGTTAGTTTAGTAGGTTATGTACATCTAACCTAGGTAGATTAATTTAATTAGTCCAATTAGGTGGTTAGATTAGCATATGTAGGTTAATTAGTGCTTTAATTTAATTATTATGCAATTTATTTAATTAAATGTAATTTATTTATTTATTTCCATAAATTATACCGAGATAGCTAGTCATTAGAATTTCGTGCTAATCATCATTGTGGTATTAGTTTATGCAATTGAGTGTTAAATTGTGCAATTGAATGCTAATTGATGATTTTGAATTATTATTTCAAAAATATGAATTTTTGGCATTTAATTAGAAAATACCGAGTGTCGGGTTTTGACAACAAAAGTGTTTTTAAGTACTATATAAAATCGTGAGATTTTTAAAAGTGAGGATATCACGATTTATGGTTCAATTTGACCGTGCCCCCATGCATAATTATTTTATCGGGTGTTTTTAATATGAAGAAAATAGGACAAGCACATTATTTTAAATTGAGGCATTTGAGTGCAAAGCAAGATGTCCTTGGCCGGGATTGGATGTGCGTGTAATCGTTATGAAAACCCGTCACAAGCGTTTACACCACACGATGCTCCTTCGGGAATGCCCCATGTCAACGGATGCCGGTCGCAATGGAGGCTAGGCCAATGCTCCATCGGGAATACCGTTTAGATGTAAACGTTGCCGTGCTCAATGGGGCAAGACGACGCTCGACTATGCCAAATAACCGCTGACTGTTGAGTCAGCCGTGGCCATTGGATCGTAATCAATTGGAACGCTTGAATGAGTGAGATAACCACACCTGATTATGGGACGAAATTGTGTGACATGGAATGGGATGTGTCATAACAATTTGGCCGGACTCATGTGATTGATTGACATTTGAAATGGATGTGTTCCAATTCCCGAGTACATTGACTGTATGCATATGTCATATGAACTGTACCAATGTACATAGAGGTACTGAGGTGAGATAAGTATTCTATGATGGGTGTTTAGGCTGTCTCTAGGTGTATTATCTTCCTAATCGGGGTTTAGGGTGTAGACTTGTTGAGATATTATCTCACCCCATCGTGGCTTATAATTTTCAGGTCCCTAGATGAAGGTTCGACAGGTACGATATGGGGTCCTGCAGGTGATGGATTTTGAGCACACCTTCTTCCCTATCCCCAGGACCATCTTGACCCGAGAGCTAGTTGAGTCCGTGGTATGGGTCGATGAGGGTCTACCTCAATTGGTACTTCACCGATACATAGCATGGTTCATTGGCTTTCCTCAAGGGGGTCGGGAGGGTCCCCTTCAAGGTTTCGACAGGTGTCATGCCTCGAACCTCGAGCGTGCGCACATCCCTCGATGGTCGATAAAATTTGCGACATCCCAAGACGCGTCACCAACCCATGTTGGTGAAATCTTTCTTCTATATTTTGAAGCTGACAAAACGTTTTCAAGTCTGAAGACTTTCATACTCATCTATCAAAGTCTGAAGTCTTCTAGACTGAAGATCACCAGACTCAAGATTTAAAGTCTGCCCTCGTTGACAGTTTCTAGATCATTGAAGAAGTCTTATCTAGATACGACGTTATCCTTTAAGATTTGATTCGTTTGATCGAAGATTATCTCACGGTTGGAGAAGGCACATATAGATCTTTTATTCGTATAACAAGTAAATCGAGTAAGAAAGATCCGTTGATTGGTGGAGTATACTTGGAAGGTTCTACTTATGGAAACCCATATCCTAATTGTATGGGCGAACATGATTGGTGGGCTATCTTCATATTCCTTAAATAACAAGAGATCTCCCTAATTGATTCAATCCAATGGGTAGATTAGACGAATTCCTTTGGAAAGTGTCAACGATTATGTAGGCATGGAGGAGTATAAAAGAAAGACGCTCTAGTTGTTCAAGTGTGTGCGAGATAGAAAAATTCAAAAGTCTGAAACTCCCTACTCTTTGCTAATTCATTTGTTGAGCATACATTGTACTCAAAAGAGAGAATTTTGTAAAACCTCGAGGAAGTGTAGTAGAGTCTCTGCACTGTGGAATCGAAGACGTGACATTGTAACATTTCTTTTGATTGATAGTGAAATCTAGCCGGTGGGCTGTCAGCGTGGGAGAGTAGACGTAGGCTTGGATTAAGCCAAACCACTATAAACCTTGTGTTCTTATTCTCTTCCATGAATCTCTTTATTTTGTTCATATTTCTGTTTAAATGCTAAAGTTTGATCTTGCTTAAAGTCTACTGCTCTTCAAACTCGGTTTCAAAAGTTAGTTGTTATTCAGACTCAGGTTAAAAGTAAAGATTTTTACTGCATATTGCAGAATCTATTTTTACACCTATTCACACCCTCTAGGTGTTCATACTAGCACTTTCAATTGGTATCAGAGCATGTGTACTCATTTAGATTGAAGTGTTTTTACTTTAGAGTTAACGATCCATAGCTAGTATGTTGGCTTCGGGTTTGGTTGAAGGACAAAGCAACACCAGACCACCTTACTTTGATGGGAAGGAATACAGTATATGGAAAAACAAGATGAAGGCATTCCTAAGATCAAAAGATCCTTTGGAATGGGATGTGGTAGACAAAAGAGTTATTCCTAAAGCTGTAATAGTCTCAGAAAGAGGAAAAGAAGCTGTTGAGTCCAGCGAGATGACTCAAGAAGAGATAAACAAGAGACAAGCTTTTGATGCAAAAGCAATTTATTCCTTATATTGTGCATTATCTTCCACTGAATATAACAGAATATCTTCTTGTGAAACAGCTAAAGAAGTCTGGGATAGACTGCACATCACCTATGAAGCAACTGATCGAGTGAAAGAAACCAGAATCAATATTATGCTCGGTCAATATGAAGCATTCAAGATGAAACCAAGAGAATCTATCACTGACATGTTTAGTCGTTTTACAGAAATCATGAATGGTCTTGAGTATCAAGGACAACCAATCTCTGGACCTATGAAGTTTAACAAGTTATTGCGTGAACTCTCCAAAGATTGGAATCACGTGAAGACCTCAATAAGGGAGACACAAAGGATCATGCCATTTTCTGTTGATGAATTGATTGGCACTCTTCAGTCTTATGAAGTAGAGCAAATAATGAAGATGGGGATCCCAAAGGTAAAAAATCTATTGCATTAAAATCTAATGATGATTCTGATGTTATAGATTCAAAAGACGATATGGACGATGAAGAACTTGCCCTCATGATAAGAAGGTTCAGAAAACTGAACAAAAAGGGAAAGAGATTCAACTAGAGGAAGCAAAATTCTCTAAAGTTCCAAAATAAATCAGCTGAGGATAATGAATTCAACAAAGATGTGATTTTCTTTGAATGCAAGAAAAAGGGACACATCAGACCCAACTGTCCCTTACTGAAAAAAAAAAAGTTGAGAAGTACAAAAAAGCTCTCAAAGCATAAACTTGGAGTGATACCGAGTGTGAAGAGAGTGATGATGATTATGCTAATATTTGTCTAATGGAAAAATCAGAATTAAATTCAGACTCTGAGATAGACTCAAACTCAGATAGTGAAATTGAGGTAAGTGATTTAAAACTTCCTACTAAAGTCTCTAAATATATTGACGAATTGTGTCTTAGTCTCAAAACATCTCTTAAGAGGATTTCCGAACTAAAAAGAGAAAATGTTGCACTGAAGCAACAGGAGATTGTTTTGAAAAAGAAGGTCGAAAATTTAGATAAAAGTGTTATTACCTTGAAAGAAAATGCAGACTCTCTTTCAAAAGAAAATGCATTTTGAAATATGACATTTCAAGTGTTACAAAAAAGTTTTCTATAGGATCTGAGAAATTAGAAAAGATTCTTTCAACATAAAGACCTTACTTTAATAAATCAAGCTTAGGAATGACTGTTGAAACTATCCCTCTAATTGATTTTCCAAAAGTAAATGAAAGAATCAAACAAAAATCTTCAAAAACCTTTTACAAGAATCATTTTCAAAAGATCTTTGTAAAACCTGTTGGCCGAAGTGCTCTTAGATGTTCTAAGTGTAATAGCTCAAAACACTTTAAGAAAGAATGTCCTATGGTTTGGAAGCATGTTAAAAGGATTGGGCAAAGACTATTTATACCACTAACTCTGCTAAACCCAAGAAAGTATAGGTACCAAAGAAGGCTTGAGTTTTCTTTTTAATTACAGGTTACTATCAAGAAAAAGGTAAAATGGAATTTGGATAGCGGCTGCTCAAGACATATGACTGAAGATTCAAATTGTTTTATCAAATTTACACAAGTAACAGGTGGAAAAGTTTCCTTCGGCAGAAACAGCAAAGGAAGAATTATTGGAAGTGGAACTGTAAAAATTGGAAGTCTCATAATCAACAATGTCTCTTTAGTAGAAGGACTAAACTACAACTTGCTCAGCATCAGCCAATTGTGCAACACTGGATTCAAGATCAACTTTCAAGAAGGAATATGTTCTGGCACTAGTAAAGATCATTTACAATCCTTCACTGGGCGAAGACATGGGAATATTTATCTTTTGGATATCAATCCAAAAAGATTTCAATGTCTAATCTCAATCCAAGATGAAGCAAATGTCTAGCATCGAAAGCTTGGTCATATCAACATGAAACAAATTGCCAAGATCTCTTCAAAGAAGCTTGTTCGTGGACTTCCTGACCTGAAGTATCAAAAACTAGACTTATGCACACCATGTGTATTGGGAAAATAGGTTAGAAATTCTATTAAATCTTTAAATCAAGTTTCCACTAATCGTGTACTGTAGCTCTTGCATATGGATCTCTTTGGACAAACCAGAACCCAGAGCATTGGAGGTAAGAAATATTGTCTAGTAATAGTGGATGATTATTCACGATTCACTTGGGTATATTTCCTAATAAGTAAGTTTGAGACCTTTTCTTATTTTATAAAACTTGCTAAGAAAGTTCAAAATGAGAAAGGGTATGTCATTTCAAGAATACGGACAGACCATAGAGGTGAGTTTGAAAATCAAGATTTTGCTAAATTCTGTGATGAATCTGGTTTTCAGCATATATTCTCCTCACCATATACTCCAGAACATAATGGAGTTGTGGAAAGGAAGAATAGATCTTTGCAAGAAATGGCTAGAACTCTTTTAATTGATTGCAATATTTTTTCTCGTTTTTGGGCTGAAGCTGTTTCTACAGCTTGTTATATTATTAACAGAGTTGTCTTAAGGCCAATTCTGGAGAGAACTCCCTATGAGTTATTCAAAGGAAAGAAGCCAATTGTTTCCTACTTTCATGTGTTTGGTTGCAAATGTTTTATCCTGAAAAATCCGAATGATCGAATTGGAAAGTTTGAAGAAAAATCAGACGAAGGCATCTTCCTTGGATATTCAACCACCAGCAAAGCTTACAGAGTGTACAACAAAATGACTCAATCTGTGGAGAAATCAATGAATGTCAAATTTCAAGACTCTATTCAGAATCAATCGATTTAGACTCATCCTGAAGAATCTAAACCTGCCCCGGACTCTACAGAATCTAAACCTCCAGAAACAGCTCAAACTTCAGAAGATCAACAACAAATGATCGATTCAAATAAAGAAAAAGATCAACAGTCTAACATTCCAACCAACAACTGGAAACACAAGTCTAATCATCCCAAAGAACTCATTATTGGTGACATTAATGAAGGAATTCATACAAGATCCAAAAGGCGTGAAGAGTCTAGTGCTGTGGCTCTTATTTCTGATATAGAACCCAAGAGCATAGAAAAAGTTTTAACTGATGAAAGCTGGATTGAAGCTATGCAAGAAAAATTCAGGCAATTCAGTATCAATGATGTCTGGGAATTAACTCCTAAACCAAAAGGTAAATCTATTATTGGAGCTAAATGGGTTTTCAAGAACAAGATGAACGAAAAAGGGAAAGTCATAAGGAACAAAGCAAGACTCATCGCCAAAGGATATACGCAAGAAGAAGGGATAGACTATGATGAGACTTAGGCACCAGTAGCAAGATTAGAAGCAATTAGATTATTACTTGTCTTTGCTTGTTATAAGAATTTCAGGTTATTCCAAATGGACGTCAAAAGCGCATTCCTAAATGGATTTATCCAAGAGGAAGTCTATGTGAAACAACCTTCCGGTTTTGAAGACCCAAGGAAACCAAACTCTGTATTCAAACTGAAAAAGGCGTTGTACGGTTTAAAGTAAGCACCTCGAGCTTGGTACAATAGCTTAAGTAATTTCCTAATTCAAAATGGTTTTGCCAAAGGTAAAGTTGATACAACCTTGTTTATCGAAAGAGAAGGTAATAATTTTTTGCTTATTCAAATTTATGTTAATGATATAATTTTTGGCTCTCCTAACGAAAGTCTTTGTAAGAAATTCTCTAAGACTATGCAGGACAAATTTGAAATGAGCATGATGGGTGAACTATCTTTCTTTCTCAGACTACAAGTGAAACAATTGAAGGAATGAATTTTCATTAACCAAGAGAAATATGCTAAAGAACTTGTTAAAAAGTTCGGTTTAGAAAATTGCAAAAAGGTTGAAGTTCCAATGTCTAGCTCTTTGAAACTGGATAAAGATGAAGGAGGAAAGAAAGTTGACCAAAAACTTTACAGGAGTATTATTAGTTCACTTCTTTATCTCACTGCTTCTAGACCTGATATTTTGTTTAGTGTTTGCATGTGTGCCAGGTTTCAATCAGACCTAAAAGAATCTCATCTAAGTGCTGCAAAACGCATCATCAAATACGTTGAAACATCTTCAAAGATAGGTCTATGGTATCCCAAAGAAGGATACTTGACCCTCCTTGGATATTCAGACGCAGATCTAGCAGGTTGCAGAGTTGAAAGGAAGAGTACTTCCAGTACTTGTCAATTACTTGGTAATATGACAGTATCTTGGTTTTCAAGGAAGCAAAATACAGTGGCCCTTTCAACAGCAGAAGCAAAATATGTAGCTCTTGGAAGTTGCTGTTCACAAATCCTATGGATAAAACAACAACTAAGAGATTTTAGAGTCAAAGATTCTTGCACTGAGATCAAATGTGACAACACCAGCACAATTAATCTTTCCAAAAATCATATTCTCCACTCAAGAGCAAAGCACATTGAGATTCGACACCATTTTATTAGAAATTACGTTCAGAATGGAGAAGTAATGATTCAGTTCATTGACTCTAAGAATCAACTCGCGAACATATTTACAAAGCCACTGGAGAAAAATCAATTTGAGTCTATCGGTACCAGACTTAATATCATATCTCTTACTCAGTAAAGTCTGGACACTCTTAAGACTCAAAGTTAGAAGTCTTTAAATGCTAAGACTCAGAAAACCTCAAGCCTCGTCTGTAAGTTGTTCTAATTTTCAAATTTGAAAAGGTACGATTATCTATTATTTGATTAGTTGATTGATTTATCTTTCTTAAAATACCCCTTATTTCAAAAAGGCAGTTATCGATTTTAAAATGAATTCAGTTAAATTAATAAAGGGAAGTTATTATTCAAAAAGTCATCTTTTTTATTTTCCTTTTACGACGCTTCGTTTACCCCGCTTTACTTACTTTATATACCACTGTGTCATCTTTCTCACTTTTACTCTGAAACCCTAGAATATAATATTCCTATTCTCTTTCACTTTTACTCTCGATTCGTTCGAAAGTTTTCATCTTTTCGAACAAGTCAGTGATTCTCTCCATTGAAGTGTCAATGTCTTCAAGAAAGTCATTAAGGATTGCAAGCAAGGGACCACATCCCATGCCTGAAGGTCCTACCCACTTTGACTTAACCGAAGAATAAGAATCCCCTTTGCGTCCAAGTCAGTAACGTCAACCTTCCTCGAATCAAGCAGCCGATGAAGTAATAGAAGGGGTTGATCCTGTAAGAACACTAACTCCAAAGAATGCTTTCAAACTCTACTCAAATTTGAAGAAAGGAGGTACGCCACTGTCATTAATTGATGAGTTTTTAAAAGATAGGGATTCAAGAATAAAACCCTGTTTTTGAGAGATTTGGAAAGGCTAGGAGTTATGGAAAAATGATCTGCTGAGAAAGCATTTTAAAATATTCCAAGTGACCCACACTATAGCACTGCGAATCAACCACAATCTCTAGATGATGATGAACGGTTGTATTCTCATTTTCAACCTAAGTCTGAGGTGGCTGCAAACATTACTACTAGTTCGAATCTTTTTAGATCCAAGGATCATAAAAAGGTTTATGCAAGTCTTTTGAAGAAAGGGGTGATGAACCCCAAGACTGTTGACTTTGATTTCTTGAATTCGATAAAAATTAATCTGAGAGAAAAGTTTGCGTTATTGCAATTGGAAAAGTTCTGTTCTGATTCTACTGCTGCATTTCTAGAGCTGACTGCTTACTTTTATTCGAATCTATCATTTTTGGATGCACACAGTTTTATCTTCACTATGAAGGACAGGGAATTTTTGGTGACCACAGACATTTTGGCTGACATAATCGGGGTAGAAAGAACGAGTTTTCAACCGATTAGTGTGTCCATTGCTCATGCTATTCTGTCTTTAGTAAGAAACATGGATGTTAAAGGAAAACTTTCTTATTTAAGGAGATCAGGGTACTCAAGAGTCTTTCGAGCCAACCTTGGCTATCTCTCTGTCTAGTCATTCTGAGATAAGAGAAGAAGAGTCTGCTGGAGTACATCATTCTAAGGCTGAGGAAGTTTTACCTACTCCTCTTGAGGGCATCAAAACAGAGGGAGCTGATGGTCAAAAAGGTAATTCTTCACCCCTTCTTGCTAGTGATGTAAGTTGATCTGCAGCAGACCCAGAAGAAGTGCATGCCTCACATTATCCAAAAGATAGACCTCCTGCTGAGACTCCATCATTTCTCAATTTCCTTGAGTTTCACTCTGCTGGTCCAAGTGATACAACTGCTCATACAGCAAACTTTTTAAGACTGCTGGAAATTCTTTTGGATGTGCGGAGTCAGCAATATGCTATGAGTTTTGAGATGTTGGATCTCAAGAACGTTGTTAAGGCCACTTCAGTGTCTCTTCATAAACAGCTGGATTCCCTGAAGAATCAAGTTCAGTCTTACGTGCAGAGTGAAGAATTTCAGGCGCTGAAGCAAAGTTTTGACAAGCTTGAACAGACAGTGCACTCAATGAGGGAATACGAGCTTGTTCGCTTATCCAAGCAGCCTTAACTCTTGATCTTTTCAAAATCTATCTCTTTTTCCGGTCTCCACTTATTGCTATTGACAAAAAGGGGGAGATGTTTATGCAGATTTGCTTGACTTGATATTATGTTTATTTTATTTGGACTTTATTTTGTTTGGTGTGATTTCTATTTTGGACTGGTTTGGATTACTGAGGCTTGCTGAGTAACTTAAGCTATTATTATTGATTATGCTAAAGATAGTTGCGTTTTCAGGACTAACATGTTTTTTGTGACTGCAGATTCACTACTATTTTTTTTCTAATCTTTAATAATTGTTTATATACAAGAAAAGCTTGGTTTGCTTAAGTGTTGCAGGTCAGAGCATCTAAATCTGCAGGAAAGTTTTGTCACCACCAAAAAAGGGGAGATTGTTGGTGAAATCTTTCTTCTATATTTTGAAGCTGACAAAACGTTTTCAAGTCTGAAGACTTTCAGACTCATCTATCAAAGTCTGAAGTCTTCTAGACTGAAGATCACCAGACTCAAGATTTAAAGTCTGCCCTCGTTGACAGTTTCTAGATCATTGAAGAAGTCTTATCTAGATACAACGTTATCCTTTAAGATTTGATTCGTTTGATCGAAGATTATCTCACGGTTGGAGAAGGCACATATAGATCTTTTATTCGTATGACAAGTAAATCGAGTAAGAAAGATCCGTTGATTGGTGGAGTATACTTGGAAGGTTCTACTTATGGAAACCCAGATCCTAATTGTATGGGCGAACATGATTAGTGGGCTATCTTCATATTCCTTAAATAACAAGAGATCTCCATAATTGATTCAGTCCAACGGGTAGATTAGACGAATTCCTTTGGAAAGTGTCAACGATTATGTAGGCATGGAGGAGTATAAAAGAAAGACGCTCTAGTTGTTCAAGTGTGTGCGAGATAGAAAAATTCCAAAGTCTGAAGCTCCCTACTCTTTGCTAATTCATTTGTTGAGCATACATTGTACTCAAAAGAGAGAATTTTATAAGACCTCGAGGAAGTGTAGTAGAGTCTCGCACTGTGGAATCGAGAATGTGAGATTGTAACATTTCTTTTGATTGATAGTGAAATCTAGCCGGTGGGCTGTCAGCGTGGGAGAGTAGACGTAGGCTTGGATTAAACCAAACCACTATAAACCTTGTGTTCTTATTCTCTTCCATGAATCTCTTTATTTTGTTCGTATTTCCGTTTAAATGCTAAAGTTTGATCTTGTTTAAAGTCTACTGCTCTTCGAACTCAGTTTCAAAAGTCAGTTGTTATTCAGACTCAGGTTAAAAGTAAAGATTTTTACTGCATATTGCAGAATCTGTTTTTACACCTATTCACCCCCTCTAGGTGTTCATACTAGCACTTTCAACCCATTCATTTTATTGCACATACGAAAGCGTATAATAAGCATTCCCTAAACAACACAAACATGGGATAAAAAAGCAGGACGACAAATTTCAAACCAACACACTTTTATAAACACCTCGGGTTCTTATACAAAAGGTTTATCTCAGAAAGAACTATTGAGCCACCTATGCTATTGACCCTTCCGCTTGTAACTTCGAGTTCTTCACACTAGGAACCTGAAAATGGTGACCCACGACAGGGTGAGGATAAATCTCAGCAAGTTCACGCCCTAAACCTCGATTAGGAAAGAAATACGCCTAAAGGCAACCTACACACATATCATAAAGGACTTACCTCACCTCAGTTCCTTCCTGCACATCAACACAGTTTATATCACAAATGCATATGATAAATGCACACATCAATTGGAACATCTCACACAGCTCAATCAATCACAGGGGTTCCAATTATAAGGCCAAATCGTTATGACATGTCACATTCCGTGCACACAATTTTGTCCCATAATCAAACGCATTTATCTCAATCAATCGTGCATTCTAAATTGATTAAGGCCCTTAGGGCATGGCCTACCCGACGTTCAACGATCTTCTAGCGTAACCAGGCATCGTCTCACCCCATTGAGCACGGCAACGTCTACACGAGACGGCAATCCCGAAGGAACATCAGTTTAGCCTCTATTGCGATCGGCATCCGTTGTCCAGGGGCATCCCATATAGGGGCAACATCCACTCGACGCACATCGGGAATGGATTCTCATAACCATCACACAATCATTCAATTTCGACCAAAGACATCGTGTATTGCACTCAAATGCCTCAATTAAAATAATGTGTTTGGCCTATTTTCTTTGTATTAAAAATATCCGGTAAAATAATCGTGTGTGGGTACACGATCAGATCGAGTCATCAAAATTGGTATCCTTCCTTTTAAAATCTCACTATTTAATATATTACTTAAAAACATTTTCGGTATCAAAACCCAACACCCGGGATCTTCTAATTAAATATTAAAATTTCACAATTTTGGAATAAATAACCAAAATTCCAATCACCACTCAATTTGCACAATTTAACACTCAATTGCATAAACTAAGCACACCATTGCAATCAGTATGAAATTCCAGCTACTGGCTATCCAAGTATAATTTCCAGAAAATATTAAATAATTAAATAAATAGCAAAAATAATTAAATAAATACACATTAAATCAATAAATACATACTTAGGCCTAATAATGCTAATCTAACCACCTATTGGACTAATTAAATTATTCTAATCATTCTAACTACGAGGCCACATATTAAACTAACTAACTACAATTTCTAACCACCTAATTAACTAATCTAACTAACCTAATTTAACTAAACAAGCTAACAATTATGCTAATCACACTTAACTTAATCTAATCACCTCTTAAACGTTATTAACACCCTAATGAGAGTTTAGGACATAAACTCACCAGGTTAGCAAATAAACTAGTTCACAACAACAACAACGCGACGGTGACCAAAACTCAAGCCTACGGCGGCGCAGGAGGTTGGTGGCACGGGTGGTGCGAGTGGTCGACGAAGCACGGGCGAGACGGTGAATCGCAAGGAGGGAGCAAAACAGTAAGAAATTTTCTGTCAAAGTCGTGAGGGAGGGTCGAGCAAGATGGGCTGATCAAAGCCTCAAAGAGAGCTGTCTCTCTCTCTCGATTGTTTTTTATTGACTTCGGTAGTCAATCGTCCAAGTCGCGTGGCAGCAGGGAACGGCGACACCCCATGCTGCCGCGTCTTCATGTGGGTAGCCCCTCTTTCACGCTCTCCGCTCGTCGACCACGCAAGCCGGCCTCTGGGAAATGGTGGGTGGCAGCTTCAACGGTCAACAGCTGGAAGGAGGCGTGGCCCCTTGCATGGCCAGGCCTTCTTCGCTGTCCGATGGAGGGGAGGGAGACGTGGCCGTTGCTGGCCATCTCTCGGTCAATGACCCTCCTTCCATTGACCACCAAAAGCGCGTGTGCATGGCCACGAGAGTCAAGGGTCTTCGTGTCTTCAATTGCTGCATGATAAAAGCAATTTAACATGGCTGCATGGTACTTCGTGCATGGCCATTATTTCCAACCTGTTGACCGGCGGAGGAAAAGAAAACGTGGCCTTCATGGCCGTGCATGGGCAGGTTGATGGACGTGGCTGCATGGTTTTGCATGGCCAACTCCTCCATTTGTTGACCAACAAGAAGAAAGGAACGTGCATGGGGAATCTGGGGTCTTCGGTCTTCATGCATGTGAGGAGATGGGCAGCTCGTGGTGGCCTAACTTCGGTGGTCGTGGGTCTTCATGCCTGCATGGGCATGGTCTTGTACGTGCATGGGGAATTTGGATAGCATGGTCTTCATGCGTAGGAGGAAATGGGCGGTTTGGGGTTGCCGATTTTCCTTCGTAGTTGATCACATTGGACGGGTATATGGAGATGTCAGGTGCAAGCATGGGAGGCTAGCTTAGTAAGGTGCAAATGTGGATAAGGTTGGTCTCACAAGTGACCTTATGTAAGGGAATTTTGACGAGACTATAAGTTATACGAAAATCAGATCGTCTCGATGCAACAAAGACATGACCACGAGGGTACATCATAAGACTATCAGGAAACGTGACGTATCGGTTTGGCGTTGGTGATGATAAAACGGCATCCACAAGAGAGAGGGGTGCATATGGCCAAAGAATTACTAGGATAATGTCTAGACAAAAGAAAAATATTAAGTAGCCTTGAAACATAATCTCCATTCTCTAAAAATTATTAATTTTTTTTGGTCGGTTAAAAATTATTAATTGGGTCGACATCATTCATGAGAGAGCTTACAAATTGTGATTTGTGTCTCTCTGCTCAATTAAAAATGTACCCATATCTTTTTAGATTTCTTTTTCTATCAAGGGACATTATCTATCAACCACAACACCAGCTTTGTTCAAACGATTATGTGGTTTTTCCTCCGTTGACTTTGGACTTTGTATAAAATATTTTCCTCATAAAATTCGCTGAAAATGGATAAGATCGACCCATGAACGTTCGTATTACCAAGGGAGAAAAAAAAAAAAAAAAAAAAAAAGGCAAAGAATCTAGGAAGCAACAGCTCTTTACAGTTGGATAAAGCCTTCAGAAACCTCAATGGATGTCATAAGATGATCTTCATCATGGTAAACGTCATCGCATTCGTTCTGCCTCATGTTTGGTCCATCGGTCGACAGACAATTTCCATCGACCATGTGTTAAATTATTAATTTATTAATTAGTAAACCACCACGACTACCATTGACAGAAGAAACGTCTTGGGGGGGGTGATTCCTTGGTTAATTTATTTTAACAATTATTGAAAAGCACGTATAAAAATAAAATAAAGGTGTGGAGAGTGTGAGTTGGAGACTCTCTGCATATTATTATAGCCCGCCGAATGTGTCGGACGCGTGTAACTTTTATATTTTTATTATGAGCTTAGAAATCATTTAGACTAGAAAGATGGATCTTCTCCGGATCCTGTGGGATACAGTACACATGGTACAGAATTCACAAGGATATTGCATTTGAAGCTATAATTGTTGGATTTCCTAGTGAAATTATTGAAAAAAATAGACATGTGAAAGTGTTCACGTGAAAAATATTTGAGGCAAGTGACAATATATATGATTAGCATCACCTAATCCACAAGTCCTTACATTGGTGTGCTCCTTCTCCAAAGAAGAAGAGTAATTTCAAACAAAAAAGTTTTTAAAAAATGAAGGTGAGAGAAATGGGCCGTATACTTATTCAGGATGAATAATCTTGGATCAGGATTTAATATTAGATTCTCAGTTTTAAGCAATTCCAAATAGTGCTGCTTGTATTGCACGGAAAAAAAAAAGTAGAGGTTTTGCTCCGAAGCATGGTTCCTTCTAATTTCAAGAAATTTCATGTTTTCCATAGCATTCCCCTCAAAAAGTTATGCATGATTAAAAGAAAAATCTCCCAAAAAAGTTGTTGAAGCGATGAGAAACCTCTGGAAAAGTTATGCATAAATAAAAGTGATATCTCCTAAAAAAATTATTCGAGTAATGAGATATACATCCAGAAGTTTTGTCATCTCAAACTTACTGCAACATGACAAATAAAGGACACACGTAGAGCAAGTTCCTTCTATTTTCGAGAAATGTTGTGCTTTCCATAAGATTCCTCTCTTTATTTCTTGCTTTGCGTCTAAGTGAGAATAATCAATCCCTTTATTTCTATTTCCTATTTGTCATCAATTTTTTCTTTATTTTCTTGATAAGTGTCATATATTTTTTTCATAAATCTTTTTTATAATCTCTTGAATATATTCCATAAATGCTCATGTTCTTTTACATTCTCAAAAAGCATGATCATATATGATGTTTTACGAATCCGATTACACAATTTCTTTCGTAATTTGCTTGCTTTGAAATTGCACAAAATTTTCCAGCTACAAGAAGTTTATAGTGAAACAAATAGACCTATATATATCAATTAAATCTCATTTCATCATGAATCAATGTTTTTCCTTACGAATGGCATAATTTTGTTCCAATGTCAAATTAAATCAGTATAGAAATGTTTAAAATAAGGATTTGGTGGTAATTAATGCTTTATACATTGTGAAAAATAGTAGGATCCGCATTTTTATCGTGACATATGCACACATATTTAATGGTGTCCTAAGGAAAGGCCAACTAATAGCGAAATTAATTCGCGTGTGGCAATGTTAACAATATAAAGATTATCTCATTAGATTGAGTAACGAGCAAGAAAGGACTTTTAAGCCAAAAAAATAATAAATAAAATTTGATTATCCTATTGGGCACTCCACAAAAGAAAAGCTAGGAAAAGTGAAATAATTCCACGAAATTAGCTTGCCATCGAAATGTTCTTGGAATGATTTCGAGCACAGTAATTTGTAAAGCCTAAGGCTTCATATCCAAGCAATAAATGTGCACGAAAAGTAAAAGTCAGACTGCATATCAACATCAAAAGTAAAAGAGACTCCCAAAAGGAAGAAGATGAGATTTCAATATTGAGTTAACATTCAAATTGGAAATCAACTTTGACCAAACGAGTTCCCAAGTCAAGACCCAAAAGAGCATGTGTTACAAAGTGTTTGATGATTTGCCTTTGTTGTAGAGACAAGAAGATGAACAGTGGAAAGAGAAGAAAAAATAGAAAATTAAACAAAATGTAATTTTTGGAGTAAACTTATTTACATCATATCACCGGCCGTGACAAGTAGAACCATCGGTAACGATTGGACTATTACATTAGCAATTTTAAATGAACTATTTTATTGGATTTTGCCGGAAGGACTGTAATAGAATTTTGCAAAAAGATTTAAGATTCCATTGAAATAAGCGTTGAACAAACTTACGACTAAAATGACAATTGTTTCCTCATTTGTATCTCATTAGATCAAGTAACAAGCAAGAAAAGACTTTTCAGTCACAACATAACAAAAATTTAACCATCTAATGGAACTTTAATAAAGAAAAGCTGGGAGAAGTAGAATAATTCCACGAAATTATTTATCATTGAAATAATCTTGGAATGATTTGAAGCACAGTAAAACTTAAACCTTGTTACCCAAGCAAATAATGTTAATGAAAAGGCAAAGTCAAAAGCAAAAGAGATCTCCCAAAAGTAAGAAGATCATATATCAATGTAAGTCAAGATTCAAAAAGGAAATAAATCTGGACCAAACATGTTCATAGCCTCCTTAAAAGCAAAACAATGTCATTTTTTGAATAAAGTTGTCCACATCATATCATTGGCCACGACACTAAAGACTATCGATAATAATTGGACCCTTATGTTGGCAATTTTAAGCGATTTTATTTTGCCGGAAGGACTATATTAGAATTTTACATAGAAGTTAGGATTACATTGGAACAATCGTCTAGTGGGTTTATAACTAACATAATAATTATCATTTCGTTTGTGTCTCAATAGATTGAGTAACGAGCAAGAAAGGACCTTTAAGCCACAACTTAGTGAAAATATAGCCATCTAATGGAACTCTACCAAAGAAAAGGTAGGAGAAGCAGAATGGTTCCACGAAATTACTTGTCACTAAAATAATCTTGGAATGATTTAAAGCACAGCAGCATAAATCTTGTTACCCAAGCCAATAATGTCAATGAAAAGGCCAAGTCGGGCTACGTAGCAAAGTCAAATGCAAAGAGACCTCCCAAAAGTAAGAAGCTGAGATCTCAATGGCGAGTCAACAAAGCAAGAGGAGCATGGGCGGCTTCGCACCTTCTCAATCGAAAGGGAAATCAATCTTGACCCAAACAAGTTCGTAGCCACCTTAAAGGCCAAGAGACCATGTACTCTTTCCGTCCTCCCCAAGCCTTCTAGAGTGATTACATCAGACTGAGCACGTAGCAAAGTCAAACCTGCATGGTTTTCCATTCGATCTCGAAGAACGAGGTTGAAAAATTAAGGAAAATGACGAAGAATATTATCGAATTCGGCTGAGGTCAGTGCAGACGTTTTTGGCTCCTCTTAGTTAAAAAAGAACCCTTCTTCATCATGCGACAGCATTAACAGAACCCAGAAGCGACCTCCCGATGATTTAGGTGGGCCACAGCACATTATGTCGCAAAGGAAACTTTAAGAAAATGCAATCGTATTTAATATTATAATCGTAGCCGATGGAAGGAGGGGGGGGGGGTGGCGCCGGGGCCGGGGGGTGGGGTGTGATTTTTCTTCTCCTTCTACTTCTTTTCTAGCTACTACTTAAATATTGGATTCAAACATTGCTTGCTGCTGCTGCTGCGGCGGTTTCAAAACCGGGCCAAGCGACCTGCGTCGAATGCGCCCCCGCTGGCTTTCAAATGTATTGACCAATCCGATGTTGACGTGCCAAACTAGAATTTTACTCCCATCAAAGGTTGTTCCCAGCTAAGCTGAAAGGGAAGGAAAGAAAACCCCCCGCTCTTTCCCCCACCATCATTGCACTAAACACGTAAATGCACCACTTCCACCCTCGTTTTCGCATTGAGTAGCTCATCATCATCCGTCTAGTGGGTTTATAACTAACATAAGAGTAGATATAGACAGCTGAGTTAACTTTTGAAGGCCCAAAAGTAAAAACAGGAAACTGTGTCCGTACCCGCCGATTCGGAAAGAGAGTCTGCGACTAATACAGCGAGCATGTCAAGATGGAAAGACCATTGGCCTGCTGTCTAAATGCATTCCATTAAACATGATTAATCAATCCCGAGCAAATATGATGACAATCGTGATCGAATCGAATCCTATGAATTATGTATTTTGTGGATTTTTTTCTGTATATATTGCGGTTGAGTTTGGATGATGAGCTAGATTTCTTCGTTTCATTTGGGAAGATAAAAAGGTAATGATCGTATCAAACGTTTGTATTTTTTTTTATATGGAATCATGCCATGCATGTCGATGATGCATCAAGATCTGGGGATGGGATGATTAAATGTCAACCATTGTTCCGACATCAAAACTTGCTATCATGTTCTCTCTCTCTCTGACTTTTTGCATATATTAATATCAAAGTATCCACCGATTTTCCAAGGAAGATATGGTTAATTAAATAATATAGCTAATTATTCATAGGAGTATTGAAAGTCTATTGTATTTCTGTGGGAATTGGTTTGATAGTATTCGAACCTTTAAACCGGTCAATTCCCATTAAAAACATGTAAACCACTCATTTATGTGTATCGAGATAAGACTCCACTTGCTGGATGATGGGCGTGAGCTTGACCTTCAAAACTACTCCATCGCGATGATGTAAATCCCATCAATAACAAATAAAAATTGAATAAAGCAGGAGAAAAAAATATATATAAATGGCGATAACAGTAGTTAAATAAACGGGTGGGGATTTTTTATCCCGTATGCTTTTTTATTTATTTATTAGTGCTTCGAGAAGCCTCAATTGTCGATAAAATTGTCATTTTTTAAATCGAGATAGAAATTTATTGAAACACAAAAGGGTGTTAGAGCATCCACATCTATTTATAATTACATTGTTTCATCTATGTGATAAAAGATCACCAGGGAACATAAAAAAATTCCTCACGAAGGGGGTCCTTTCGTCTCACCATGTTTTGTTGAAAAAGAAACTGAATCTTTTACTACTTTGGTAGTTGGTCTAATAATATGGGGCTTTACTCTAAAGTGATTTTTTTGGGGGTCAAAACTTTGAAGTGATTTAATTGGACCTCATGGTTATAAGGTTCAAACACCCCAGTCGTTCCTTGACCATAGGAAGGTTTGGTCCGTTTGTAATGTAAATTCAGCTAGACCGTAACATAGTACTCCCACTAAGGCCATGGTGAACTGTTGGTGACAAGTTGACTCAAAATGAAAAATAATTTATGATCCATATCTATTGGGATATAATACGCGGAAATGACAGAATTTTGCAATTTACGTCAACATGAAATCACTAGAGAAATAAATGAGAAATAATAAGAATACCAAAAATTTACTTGGTTTGATCCAAGTATCGGTATCTACATCCATGGAGAGAGCCAGCAGCAAATAATCAACTATAATCGGAGAATCAGAGTTTACAATCAAGTGTTTCTCACACCTAGATTTAATCACAAACCCAAAGCTCTGCCATTCCTTGGAGTCTTTTCATCTCTACTCAATTCCTGAGACTCCTCGGTAGTCAAAAACAAATGTTATTACCGAGGTGGAAGTACATATGGTCGGTAGTAATGTAATAAAAATATGTCTGCATTATGTTCCATATTCACTACCAAGCACGGATAAGATCAAGGTGCTTCAAGATTACTGGTAAATACTTACAATTATGCCAAAACGAATGTAAAAGACAGAACAAGGCTCAAGTGAAAGGTGTAGTTAATGACTCCAAAATACCTGTAAGCAATCTTAATCACTGATGTGTCCAGAGATGTCCATAATATGTGATTCTTCCAATCATAAAATGCTGCATTACTTTTCAAACTAGGAATTCACGACTATTGCACAACATCGTAGAATGGCTGACCACCTTCTCTTCCGGGCGCTAAATGTGGACAAAAATTTAGAGAACAAAGAGCACACGGAATCTGACTTTGAAAGTTCAACCCAAAAAAATTTAAGTGAAATGTGGAAATGCGATAAATGTGTATAAAGAGTACATATATCCTATTATCAAGTGATGTGAAAAATTTCAACATTTACATCTATCAAAGTTTATGAGTTAAAAACAGTATCTCGTCCCGGCCGAATTTATGTGTCTGTCCCGGCCTAAGTTACGTGCGTTTGCCACCGGCATGGTTGGCAATGAAATGCTATCCATACATGGAATCATCAACCTTCTCGGTCTCACTGTACTTTATTTTTAAAGTGCAATTACTTTTTTAAGAAAAGAAGTACCAGAACATGTTCCAACCTCTTTCCTTCCTCCAATGATATATGCAATTGCGTCAAACCCACTTGTGAAACAGAATCATATCAACAAAAAAAAAAAAAAAAAAAAAACTCATTGAACACCTTTTGGCTTTTTTTTTATTCTCAAGCTATAAATACACACCAAATGCGACTCTCTCTTGTTAAACCACCATCAGAAGCTTTCAAAAGCATCTGGGAAAGCTTCAGACTTTCTTGGCCCTGTCCATGCACATTTTCATGAACAAGGGGTCTTCTTCCATGAAAACTACAATTCACTGAAGCATTTGTGTAGGTTGAGAGGGTGACTATGGACACTGGCGATGCACTCAGAATAAGCAGTGCAAGGCTTAGCAGCTCAAGGCTGAACAGTGCGCGTTTGAGCAGCTCAAACATATGGAGGACCGGTGGGAAGGAGATCTTCTCAAGGTCTAGCAGGGATGAGGATGATGAGGAGGCTCTGAAGTGGGCTGCACTTGAAAAGCTCCCAACATACTTGCGTATTCGGCGGGGCATTCTCGCTGAAGAAGAAGGCAAGATAACAGAGGTCGATATCGGGAATCTCGGGTTGATAGAGAGGAGGAACTTGTTGGAGAGGTTGCTGAAGACAGCTGAGGAAGACAATGAGAAGTTCTTGTTGAAGCTTAAGCAGAGGATTGACAGGTATGTGCTGATGACTTTTCATTAGCACTTTATATATTCAATTAGTTGGTCACTGCAATACTTCTTAGAAGAATGCGAAAGTGGTTTGATTATTTTTCCTTACCCTGAGAAAGAGATTCAATCTGGGAATTGTAATTTCTTCTCTTAGCTGAAAGTTTCAAGACAAATCTTTATAAGGTTTGTGTTTGCTTTACTATATAACAAACAGAGTTGGATTGGACATTCCTACAATTGAAGTCCGATTTGAGCATCTAAATGTCGAGGTAGAAGCTCATGTTGGGAGCCGAGCTCTACCCACAATATTTAATTTCACTGTTAACATATTTGAGGTAAGTTAACATTCAATTCATAACATATCTACATTTTCTAGCATTCTGCTCAAATTTATTGAACCATGTCTCATGTTAATCAATGTCAACAGGGATTTCTCAACTATTTTCACATCCTTCCCAGTAGAAAGAAACCATTACCGATCCTCAACGATGTCAGCGGAATCATCAAGCCTTGCTGGTAGGAAGAGAGACAGATTCTTATTAGCATACATTGCTCAAGGAGTGAAGTTATGATATTGCTAACACAATTTTTATTTCTCTTTTTCAGAATGACATTACTTCTAGGGCCTCCAGGCTCTGGAAAGACCACCTTACTTCTAGCATTAGCTGGGAAGCTCGACAAAGATTTGAAGGTAAGCATAAAGAAAGTACTTCTAGAGCTGTCTCACTTTAAGAGAGAAATTTTCTGGTGTGCAAGTCACACAAAGAGCTTGTGTATCACAGTTTTCGGGAAGAGTCACATACAACGGACATGGGATGGAAGAGTTTGTGCCGCAGAGGACATCGGCTTATATAAGTCAATATGATCTTCATATAGGAGAAATGACTGTTAGGGAAACTCTTGCTTTCTCGGCCAGGTGTCAAGGTGTCGGACCCCGTTATGGTGAGTTCGGGCTATTTTTATGTGTTAATCATAATTTGAAGGATAAGCTCAAAAAAGGCAAGGACTAAGAGGTATAATACTACCACTGTATTTCAGAGATGCTAGCAGAGTTATCAAGAAGAGAGAAGGAGGCAAATATCAAACCTGATCCTGACATAGATATCTTTATGAAGGTGAGAAATGATCTCACTAGTGAACGGTGGAAGAGCTTTCTGATTGCAGATTTTTCGTCCATGTACTTTCTTTTCTCTGGATGTGCAAAACGCAGTCTAAAACATTTATCAATGCCTGTAAATGCTTCTATTGACCTTAATCTTTTGCAGGCAACATCACTGGAAGGACAGGAGACTAATGTAGTTACCGATTATATACTCAAGGTATAATCAAGAAAGTCAAAACACCATCGGTCCGTTCTTCCAATTTTGCCATGAAAAAAAGGGAAAACACAAAGACTTAAAATTTCTCTTTCTTTTTGCAATGCTTAAATTTAGATTCTGGGTCTTGAAATCTGTGCCGACATAATGGTGGGAGATGAAATGATAAGAGGCATCTCCGGTGGACAAAAGAAACGAGTCACAACGGGTAAGACTCGGGAGGCCGCTTTAGCAGCCCATGTTGCTAGATGATTGCGATCACTTACTTTTGTCAACTTAAGGTTGATTTTCTTTAATTTCGTGTTAACATAAAACAGGGGAGATGCTAGTCGGGCCAGCCAAAGCTCTTTTTATGGACGAAATATCGACCGGCTTGGACAGTTCGACGACATTCCAAATAGTGAACTCACTCAGGCAGTCCATACACATCCTCAATGGGACTGCTCTAATATCCCTCCTCCAGCCTGCGCCGGAAACTTATGACCTGTTCGATGATATTATACTTCTCTCGGATGGGCAAATCGTGTACCAAGGTCCCCGAGAAAACGTGCTTGAGTTCTTCGGACACATGGGTTTTAGATGTCCTGAAAGGAAAGGAGTAGCTGATTTCTTGCAAGAGGTAATATTTCAAATCACAAGTTAATTTTTTTTTTTTTTTTTGGCCGTTATAAGTGACGATTGACTCATTCACTTTTATCTTCTGTAATTTGATCTGTAGGTGACTTCAAGGAAAGATCAAGAGCAGTATTGGGCGAATAAGGACTCACCTTATAGGTTTGTAACCGCCAACGAATTTTCCGAAGCGCTCCAGTCATTTCACATTGGTCGGAAACTAGGTGACCAGCTTGCGATGCCATTCGACAAGTCCAAAAGCCACCCAGCTGCTCTAACAACTAAGAAGTACGGGGTGAGCCGGAAAGAACTGTTGAGAGCTTGCATTTCGAGGGAACTTTTGCTAATGAAGAGAAACTCATTCGTCTATGTTTTCAAAATGTGTCAGGTGAGCAAGTTGAAGTACTGGTTTTCCTAGTTTTCTGCGATCCAAAGTGATGCATTTGATCTGTTGATTACATTTGTGATGTCCTAATACTTCCTTTTTCTGATGCATATCAGCTTATCTTCGTGGCTTTCGTAACCATGACGGTGTTCCTTCGGACAGAGATGCACCGAAATACAGTGACAGATGGTGGGATTTATTTCGGGGCGCTCTTCTTCACTCTGATCATCATTATGTTCAATGGCTTCTCGGAGCTTGCCCTGTCCATCATGAAGCTCCCTGTCTTCTACAAGCAGAGGGACTTCCTCTTCTTTCCTGAGTGGACATATGCGCTACCCACATGGATCCTGAAGATCCCGATCTCTATTGTAGAAGTTGCAGTTTGGGTATTCATGACTTACTACGTCATCGGCTATGACCCTTACGCCGGAAGGTTGATCAGATTACTTATTCGGTGATTACAGACTTTGCTCCAGTTCAGATACTAATACAATCTTTGCTACCAGGTTATTCAAACAGTATCTTCTGCTCCTATGCCTAAATCAGATGGCTTCTGGATTATTCCGATTCATCGGGGCAGTAGGAAGGAACGTGATTGTGGCAAACACTTTTGGGTCGTTTGGATTACTCACCGTTATGGTCTTGGGCGGATTCATCGTATCAAGAGGTCAACTGGATGTTTAAATAATTCTCCTTTCGATTTGCACTCACATATGCAATTTCCTGATGTGGCATTGTTTTGAATCAGTTGATATTAAGCCATGGTGGATATGGGGTTATTGGATCTCGCCAATGATGTATGGACAGAATGCTATCGCCGTGAACGAATTTCTCGGAAAGCAGTGGAGACACGTAAGTACTTTCTTATGAAACTGGAATTACTCCACAAATAATTACAAAAGGTTTTTACAATTGTTAAAATATCAACTGATGAAGTTTCGGAACCTTTGTGGTATAGATTCCTCCTGACGCCACAGAACCTTTGGGAGTTTTGGTCCTGAAGTCCCGAAGCACGTTGGTATTGGATCGGAGTAGGAGCTATGATTGGATACATGTTTCTTTTTAATTTCTTGTTCACTGTGGCTCTGAAATATCTCAACCGTAAGTCTCTTTTCAGAAGGATTTCATTTTCGGGATTCAGTATACAGTTCTAGTGAATTACTTGCATCTAAATGCAGCATTTGGGAAGCCTCAAGCTGTACTATCAAAAGAGACTCTGGTAGAGAAAATTGCGAGCAAGCACGGAGAGGTCATTGAGCTATCATCAAGAGGCAGCCAGAGGAGTTCATCTGGTGAGCCACAGAACCCAAATTTCTTGTATTGTTTTTTTCTGTAAAAGTAGAACTTAAGTTAAAGGATCATCATCGTGATAATACAGAAAAAGAGAGTGGACACCAAGGAAGCGCCGCATCGGGAACATTGTCTACAAGAGGTGGGAGCACAAATGATTCGGACCCAAATAGGAAACGAGGAATGGTTCTTCCTTTTGAGCCGCTTTCTATAGCTTTTGATGATATCAGATACGCGGTAGACATGCCCCAGGTACTGTTTGCTAGGAAGATGCTTTGGTTCCGACAATTGAACTGACGTGCAGAACTTTTAGACGTGCTGAACATTTTTGTGTTAGCAGGAAATGAAAGCTCAAGGTATTCTTGAAGATCGGCTGGAGCTTCTAAAGGGAGTTAGTGGTGCTTTTAGGCCAGGAGTATTGACGGCTTTAATGGGTGTCAGCGGCGCTGGAAAGACCACTCTGATGGATGTGTTGGCTGGAAGGAAAACAGGTGGATACATCGATGGGACAATCACGATATCTGGGTACCCAAAGAAGCAAGAAACATTCGCTCGCATATCAGGATATTGCGAACAAACTGATATCCACTCTCCTCACGTCACAGTTTATGAGTCCTTGGTGTATTCTGCGTGGCTTCGGCTACCGTCTGAAGTGGACTCTGAGACTAGGAAGGTTGATACTTGATTCATTAAATCATCTGGCATCTTAGGTGAACTCTACACATTTATCGGTAGATAAAGACACATGACAAATCTTTCAAAAGACAGTTTGGTTTTCTCGAAAAGCCAAACTGGACGAAATTTTTCTCATGGATTACATTGTTCACCACATAGACTGAGAATTTTTGGCATCTCTTAAAGGATAAGCACAGCTCATAAACATTTTTGACAGCATAAAACTTCGCTGCCTTTGAGTCCCTCCCAGCGATGGAGCGCTGACTAGAAATGTGATCCATGTGCAGATGTTCATTGAAGAAGTGATGGAGCTCATAGAGCTTACCCCGATAGGAGAAGCGCTGGTTGGGTTGCCTGGTGTGAATGGCCTCTCCACTGAGCAGAGGAAAAGGCTGACAATTGCAGTGGAGCTCGTAGCCAACCCATCAATCATATTTATGGATGAGCCTACCTCCGGCCTCGATGCCAGGGCAGCAGCTATAGTAATGAGAACGGTTAGAAATACTGTTGACACAGGGCGAACTGTTGTTTGCACCATCCACCAGCCGAGCATCGATATATTTGATGCTTTTGACGAGGTTCGACACAAATTTTAAATGAGGGCCCGAGCAATCTGTTTGCTTTTACTTTTCCCCACAACGAAGTATCTGAGAGATTTTCCTTATTGATATGCAGCTGTTTCTTCTGAAAAGAGGCGGACAGGAGATCTATGTCGGTCCACTAGGCCAGCATTCCTCGCACCTGATCGACTATTTTGAGGTCAGCTCACTGCTGCGCAGTAAGAAACAGAGTCTAGATTACATTGAGCTTTAAACCCTAACGTTACACGTGTTCCAATTAAAGGGCATTAGCGGAGTTCCAAAAATTAAAGACGGATATAATCCAGCAACTTGGATGTTGGAGGTGACGACAGCTGCTCAAGAAGAAATCCTCGGGGTTAACTTCACCGAAGTCTACAGGAATTCGGAACTGCTTAGGTAAGAAGTAACTTTTCAGAAGCAGAATAATTTTTGTTTTTCAGCTTGAGAAGCTCAAAGAGATTATCATAAAGTTGAAGATCAAAAAGTGGAGCTTAGAAAGCCTCGTGGCAGAACTCTTATATGTCTCGTGTTCTTCAACGATTGAAACAGGAGAAATAAAACTCTGATCAACGAACTGAGTACACCACCACCCGGGTCGAAAGATCTCTATTTTCCAACGCAATATTCACAATCGTTCTTCACCCAGTGTATGGCTTGTCTATGGAAACAATACTGGTCATACTGGCGCAACCCGTCATACACAGCCGTGAGACTTCTATTCACAACTTTCATTGCTCTGATGTTCGGCACAATATTTTGGAACCTCGGTTCCAAGAGGTAATAGACAGAAATCAATTCACAGATATACAAGTTCTACTTTCTTTTTATTTGCAAAACACAGAGGAATTGGACTTGGGAAAAAAAATATACCGGCTCGGTTATGGGCATCATTTGCTCAAAACTTGTGGGACTTGCAGGAGAAACCAGCAAGATCTCTTCAACGCGATAGGCTCTATGTACGCGGCTTGCCTTTTCATTGGATTTCAGAATTCAACGTCAGTCCAACCCGTTGTGGCTATTGAGAGGACAGTCTTCTATCGAGAGAGAGGGGCTGGAATGTATTCTGCTTTGCCTTATGCCTTTGCACAGGTAATGTTTCACTTTCATATCTAAGTGAAAGTATCAGACTTAGGTAGTTCTAAGTGAAAGTAATAGATTTATTCAGTTCATGGGAAAATAGGAAATGAATTTAAGAAGCCCTTAGCACTCTTAAAGTTTCTTGAAAGAATCCATCATGTTTTTTGACAAAATTGTTTTGCACAGGCTGTCATCGAGATTCCCTACGTCTTCCTCCAAGCTGTCATGTATGGAGTGATTGTCTATTCAATGATCGGGTTCGAATGGACCCCTAGCAAGTTCTTTTGGTACATCTTCTGTATGTTCTTCAGCTTGTTGTACTTCACTTACTATGGGATGATGAGCGTGGCAGTCACGCCCAACCAAAACATAGCCGCCATAACCTCTTCCGCATTCTATATGATTTGGAACCTTTTCTCAGGATTCGTCGTTCCTCGAACAGTAAGTTCATCGATATCTACCCTGGGACCAAAATAGAAAAACAACGAAAAGCATAAATGAGCAGAGCTAATATTTTTATTTTTATTTTAACAGAGACTGCCCGTCTGGTGGAGATGGTATTACTGGGCTTGTCCAATTTCTTGGACATTGTATGGACTGGTGGGCTCACAATTTGGAGACATTAAGCACCAACTTGACACTGGCGAGACAGTGGAAGATTTCGTGAGGAGCTATTTTGGGTACCAACACGACTTCTTGGGAGTGGTTGCAGCGGTGCTGGTCGGCTTACCTCTCCTCTTTGGAATCATCTTTGCCTTCTCAATCAGAGCATTCAACTTCCAGAAGAGGTGATGACAGCACCACGGGAGGTTGGAGAGACATCAAAATATAAGTTTAGTAGTTACAAGATATTTCTGTTAATCTAAAGTTTTATTGAAGAAAGTGTAACCAAAACGACTACTTCAGGCAATTCGACAAATAAATTGCGACACTTGTCTGGATGCTCAATGATGAAAAATATTTTTTAGGAAAATATGTAGCATACCGTCAGCAGCACTTTTCATTTTTGTAGGGATCCGCTGTGAATTCCGATTGTTGTTATTGGATACTAGATGATGAGCTCCCCTCTTTTGTCAATTTTAGACTTCATTTTATTTCATGAAAAATATTTTTTAGGAAATTTTTTCCTTATTTTTTTACATTTGGATCGCTTAGTAAAAGTGGGTCAACGCAAAATATATGCTTACATTTAGGAAAATGATTTTCTCTTTAAAAAAATCAAGAATCATTTTCTAAAATATAACAAGATATCCGTGCTTGGACATCAGAACCTTAATGCTCAATCTCGGGTCCCCGGCACCAAGGATTGAGTCTCGAGGCCTGGGCCTAGGAACATTAAAGCCAAGCCCACAATCCTAGCATCTGTGTTAGGATCTCCATGCCCAAGATTTGGCTCCAAGTGCTCATGCTTGGGACTCCATACTAGGGCCCTAGTGCCTGTGCTCGAGCTCAAGGCCATCAAGGCCCCGGTGCTTGTGCCTAATGCCTTAAACTAGGCTGAGCACAAAACCCCGAAACCTAGGCCTAGGACCCCAAAGGCAATGCTTGGGTCCCTTGTACTTGTGCCTGGATCTCTAACGCTTGAGCTTGGGTCCATCAAGGCCGAGGCCCAAGACTTTAGTGACTATGTCCAAGTCTAACGAGGTCTGTCCCGAGGCTTTAGGGCCCCATGTTGGGCGCCTAGCAATTGTACTTGAGTCAGTTGAGGTTGGGTGAGACCCTAGTGTCTGGACCCGAGACCACTAGAGGTTGAGACTATTGAGATTTGGTGTTGGACCCCGATGCCATGCTCAGATCCCCCACACTCAAGCTCGATCTAGTGAAGCTCAGGCCCAAGGCCCGATGCTCATGCTCGAGTCCTGGGCGCTTGATCCCACATCCATAGAGGCTGGGCCTCGATGAACTCAAGATCTGATGCCCTTGCCCAAATCTTCAATGCCTAGGCCCAAGTCAATAGAGGCCAAGCCCAAGTCCATCAAGCCTAGCCCTGGACTTACTCAAAACCTACTGGCCATGCTTAGATCCCCCACACCTAAGCCCAAGTCTATTGAGGTTGAGCCCAAAACCCTGATGGTTTGATCTTTTGTGCTTGTGCCCAAGTCCATCGAGGATGAAGCCTAGGACCCCAATGACCATGCTTGGGTCCATTGAGGCTGGGCTTAGAACCTTGATGCTAGTGCTTGGGTCCCCAACATTTGGGCTTGTGTTCATCAAAGTCGGGCCTAGGTTCCAATGACCAGTGGTTCTAAGCTTGACCTTAATAGACTAGAGCCCTAGCGCCAAGCACCAACATCCCTAAGCCAGCTTTAATGGTGTCACACCCTAACACCATCAAGAATGGGAATGACACAGCTATCTTTCCATTCGAATGACACAACCTCAAACTATATCTGTCACGCCTCAAACCCGAGTACGCGAACATCCCTCAGCGGTTGATTTAAAAATGCGACATTCCAAGACGCATCGCCGACTCATTCTTTTTATCTTATGATTGTATACATGTAGAAGTGACTAAATTAAACATCCAATCAATCAACAATAATAGGCATAGTAAAACACAATAGTGATTTTCCAAAAATGCCACGATTTATTTATCAACTGGTTAACCCAAGGATTTTAATATGTACAGGCCTGCAACCAAAAAGAAACTCCCATGTGACTTGTCACGCCCCGAACCTCGAGCGCGCCAACATCCCGCCATGGTCATGCAAATGTGACATTCCTAAGTAGTGTCGCTGACCCTATTCATTTATTAATGTGCAAGCGGAACATATTATAAAACCCCTGACAAAAACTCACAGGATAGGAAAGAAGGAAATCAACTCATTCATAAACAAACATGCTTTCAAAGGTAACCACACTAGGGTTTACACATATATCAAAAAGGGGCAGTCTACAAAAGGGATCAGTCCTATGACCACTAGTCGGACTCATTCTTCAATCCCACTTCTGATTGATCAGCCTTCGGGGGTTCCACCATCTACGGTCCTGAAATTTTGGCCCACAACGGGGTGAGACATTATCTCAGCAAGTCCAACCCCCTAAACCCCTATTAGAAATAAAATACGCCCAAGGGTGGCCTAGCCACGCCACATGAAGAACTTACCTCGCCTCAGTTCCTTCCTGCAGGTTAGCACAATTCAAATCACTCAATCATAGATAGTAATAGGAACTTAAACCACTGGAACGCCAACAATATCATTTCGAAAGACCACAGGAGTCCGGATTATAAGACCAAATCGTTACGACACGTCTCATACCATGTCACACGATTCCGTTCCATAATCCGACCTGTCAATAACACTCAACGTGCAATCCAATTGATTATTCACTGCCACGCAAGGGCATAGCCTACTTGCAGTTCGGCTATCTACTGACATTAATGCCAAGCATCGCCTCCCCCCTTGGAGCGCGACTTCGTCACTATGTCGACGGTATTCCTGAAGAAGCATGGGTCCAGTTGGCCTAGCCTACTGCGACCCGCATCCGTTGTAAGGGGCATCCCATATAGGAGCAAGTCCGGCTCAACAACCCTGGACAACTTCCTCTTAATTATCACACAACAAAATCATACTCGCCCCAGGACATTTTGCATTTCACTCAATGCTTCCACTTAAAATAGTTATCCCGACCATTTTTCTTCATATTAAAAACATCTAAGAAAGTAGTTGTGTGTGTTGATATATTATCAAATTCGAACCAAAAAAACTAACACCATTTTTTTTCAAACCCCACTGTTTGATATAATACTTAAAATCCATTTTCGGTGTTAAACCCGACACCCGAGATTTTCTGAAGAAATCATATATTTTTCACAATCACCACTCAGTTTCACAATTCAGCAATCAATTGCACAAATCATCACTCAATTTGCAATATTCACTCATCAAATTCATAATTTGAATACACAGTAGCGATCAGCATGAAATTCTGAGAAAATAAGGTCCTGAAATAATTTTCGGAATTTATTAAATAATTAATTTTATTCCGAAATTAATTAATTAATATTTTAATAATTTCGAATAATAAAATATTATCAAATTATTAAAAATTTTCGAAATATTTATTTAATCTAAAAGTAATTCATTTATGTCAAATCACCATTATACTAATATAAACCTCAATTTAACCTTAACTAAACAAACTTTAAATTAAACCAACATCTTAATCTAATTCACAATTAAATAAATCAAAATAACCACCTAAGCTTACTTTTCTTAAACTAAGAACACCATAAGCATAATTAACTCGATAATCAAGATTTAGTGAGCTAAACTCACCCGATTAACGAACCAAGCGGTTCCAAACGACGGGGGCGCAATGGGGACCAACTTTTCCAAAGGCGGACCTAACCTTCAGGGTCGGGAAGCCGGCCAAAACGGGCCAAACGTCCGCTGCCATACCCATAAAACTTGCTGCTGTTTGGGGCCGAGAAGGAGCAGATCCGAATCTGGTTGGGGTCGAGAATGGGCAAAGGAGTTGAACCAGACCTAGGCGGGGCTTCAAGGTGATCGAAGGTGGGCTGGACGACTCTGGCGAAGCTCCACTAGATTTGAAATGGCCGCTGGAATAAAGGAGACAGCGAGTTGGAGACAGAAATGGGCGGAGCAACTGTGAGGCGACGGCGTGCAGCGGTGGTGACTCCGGCTGCGGCGTGCGGTGGCAAGGCCTCAATGGCAAGCTGGCTTCGCTAGTCTTCAACTTGCAGGGGCGTCAAACAGCAAGGGGATGGAGGAGAGAAGCTACTCAACGAACAGAGAAGAGGAAAGGAGGGGGCCGGCTAACGGCGGTCCGGTACGACGGCGAGGCATGCGACGGAGGACAGAGACGGCGGTGTTGCTCGATCTCTACTGCTGCTAGTGGCATCCGAAGAAGAAGAAGGAGAAGATGGAGGAGAAAGCGTCGACGGGAGAGAAGGGGAGGAAGAAGAAACCGGTTTCTCTCTCTCACTCTCTCTCTCTCTCTCTCTTTCTCTCTCTTTGGCCTCACAAACATGGCCCACCATGACCTCACTTGATGATATCACACTCCACTATCTCCAATCTCCCACAACTTTATTCCAATGGGTGCAAATTTCTTTTTCCGCCAAGGCATGAAATCTTGTACATTAATTTCTTCAATTCCATTCAATTCTCTTCCAATTGAGTCCAATTGAAGTTCATAAAATTAATCCAATGTCACCACACTTCAATTCACATATTTACTTGACCATAGAACCAACTTAAGTCCAAAAGTATGACCAAAGGCGGGCCTACTAATTTCTCGAGCCAAATTAGCCATTCCTTGATTAATTTGCTAAAAAACTCTAATTGCAAGAAAATCTTCTGAAGATGAGTCAATGATCCTAAAATGATTTGTAACACACCAGGACTTCCAATTGCTGAATTCGCTTTCAATTTCACAGTTAATTTCACTCTGGCACGATATTAGTGCGTCCTAATCTACCGAGTAGCTTTTAGAAATTTTCATGCATTTAACCTATGGTTGATCAAGCCACAATGTACATCTTTGACACATTGGCGACTCTCGGTTGTCGGGATAATCTCAAGATTTCAAATACGAACACAGGGTACCTAATCAACAGAAAAACCGGTCCAGTGCCGACCGACAAGAAAAGTGCGATCTAGTGGAATCATCCACACCTGATCACATGCCTCTATCGAGTCGACATATCTCCGGTCTCTAATCGATTTTTAATTGTGCCATAATGACCCTTGCAGATTAGTTCGGTCAAAAGGTCTCTTCCTGATCAAATTCTCGAGTCTGATGCATTAGAATCTCTTAACGGCTTCACCTTAATAAACTAGTTTTCACATGAGTGGCCGACTCAAGGAAAAGAACTATATGCGTGCCAACGAAATGCCCATCTTAATTTATTGAAAATGGAATTGGAAAATCGGGATGTCACATGACTTACACACAAAAAGGGTCAGAAGGTTAGGGTTAACTTCTAACTACACAAACTCCCAACACCTGCTCTAGTACCCAGGTGCAAAGTCGGGCACGTAGTCAAGCAGGTACGGCTCCCCAGGCCCATCCAGACCGGAGTTTGGATCCACAGGGATGTCGATATCCATGGGGTCGCCTACTTGCCCATCCACATTTCCGATGGGCGGTCCATCATAACCGTGAAATGGACCCACCCTATCATCATTTGCCTCCCTAATAAACCACGCTTTGAAATTGTGGGGCACCACATGCACCAGCCCCTTGTCTACCCATACGGTCGTAACCACCAGCTCGCAAGTACGATCAATCCGGGGGATAGGATATAGAGTAGTCTCTAACTCCATGTCCTAGGGGATCCCGAAACGTACAGGGCGACTCTCCATACTACGAACCTGAAAATGTTTTGACAACAACGGGGTGAGATAAAATCACAGTGAGTTAAATTCCTAAGCTTCGATTAGGACGCGAATTCGCCTTGAATGCAGCCTAAGCACGCGCCATACATAAACTCACCTCGCCTCGGCACACCCCTGCATATTAGCACGTCTCACACAGTAATAATAGTGTAACGTGCATAAATAACAATCAGAACACATACTAGAATTTCATGCGCATTATCGCCACACGTGTTCCAATTATTACAACCTCTCCATGGCCAACACAAGTGTTGGCGGTCTTCCAGCATGACTGAGCATCGTCCTGCCCCATCGGGCACGGCATCGTCTAGGACTCTCGCCTAAACGGCATTCCGTAAAGGAGCTTCGGTCCGGCCTCAACCGCGACTCGGCATCCGGACCCCTGCCGGGTATCCGATAAAATTAAACATCGTCCCCAAACTCTCGTTGGGTGACGGGTTCAATTAAATGACCACTCAACACATCATCAATCAAGCCAACTTTTATTGCCGTTATATAGCCAAGAACACGATACTTTGTTTCAAATAATAAACTTGGTCAATTTTCTTATTTAAAAATTCCGGTAAAATAATCGTACGTCGTCACGTATTCAAAATCAACCCATCGAACTTAGCACACTTCTATTTTAAAACTCCATCGTTTTACCTAGCACGTAAAATTTGGCATCCACCCGACACCTTACATTTTTCTATTTAATTGCCTATAAAACCATCTTTTGTAATAATAATCGATATTCACCATAGAACAATTAATCACATAATATCGTACGTGCAAACAATCAAAATCACGACATCCAAGAAAACGAGCAATAAATTATACTTAACGACTAATCCGTCACTAGTTACGCTAATTGCCATTAATAAAATAAATCCCGATTGATAAAGTTAAATTCAATTGATTGATCTAAACACAATTAATTAGACTAATCGAAATTATTTACACTAATCGTAATTAAATTTAACATAAACCATCCTTAATCGCAATTAAAATTAAACTAAGCTTAACCAAGACTAACCATCATTAGTACTTAACCAAGACTAACCATCATTAGTACTAATCTAACCACCTCCTAAACGCTATTAACGTCCTAATCCACGATTAGGAAATTAACTCACAAGTTTTCGACAGCGGGGGCTCATGGCGACGGTGACGCGACAGCGTCGAGAACGTGACACTTGCGGCTTGAACGGAGGCTCGACGGTGGCGGTGGCGGCCCCTCAAGCTCTTGGCCACCTAAGGTGGATTGGCTTGGTGGTGGCCTCGGGGTGCTTGGGTGGACGGTGACTTTACAGCGGTGAGAGTGGTGCGGCCATGGTGGCAGTGGTGCTGGCGGCATGGATGATGATCATGGACGGCAAGGTGAGGGTATTGGCTATGGTGGATGGCGCTTGCGGTGGTGAATGGTGCTGGCGGTAGTGGACGGTGCTGGTGGTTGGTGGCTGGATGTTGGGGTGAAGGTGATGGCGTGAGGATGGGGTGACGGGTGGTGGTGATCAACGGCGGTGGTGAAGGATGGTGCTGGCGGTGGTGTGGTGGATGTAGCAAAATGAAGAGAAACGGAGAACCAGAACCAGGTGGAGAGAAAATGGGGGTTGGCGGCAGAGAAAAGAAAAGAGAATGGTGGGGGAGGAGGAAATGAAGACGTGAGGGAAGAAAAGAACGTGGAGGGAAAAGGAAAGGAAATGGGCAGTAGGGAAGGATCGGCTGCAGGGAGGTTTACACGAGAGAGAGATAAAGGCTTCTAAGATAATATCTCAAAAAGCCATCATCACATTCTATCTACATGTCTCAAAAGTCTTCTAAGCTTATCTTTACCCTCCCAATTATCTTTTTAACTATAATCTCTCAAAAATAAAGCTTTTTGAGCAGAAAAATCCACTTTGGCCTTTTCATCCGAATTTCATTTCCCTTTTCTTCTTGCCCAGAAATCCTTTTTCTGAAAAATTTCGGACTCATCAAAAATTCGACAAAAGATGAGACGACATCCAATAATTAAATTGCGACACGCTTGAAAGTTCAATACCCAAAATCGAATTAAATTCCGTGGTTAAAATCGATCGAACGCGACTTTAGTGTCACCTAATCTATCGGATAGCTTTTAGGGGTTTTCAAGCGTTTGACCCGGGGTCGATAATTTTCAACCCACGTTTGTGCATCTTTGAATCGTAGACATCCCTCGGTTGTCATGTAATCACGAGGGTTCAATTACGTATCATGAATATAATATCAATAGAAAATCGGTTTATTGCCGTTCAACGCGACTACCGTAATCATGCAGAACCATCTGTAATTCGACTACGTACTTCCATCGAATTGGCTTATCTTCGTTCACTAATTGATTTATAATAGTGTGGTATTAACCCTTGCCGATTATTATGGTCGAGCGATCGATTTTTGATTGAATTATCTAGTCTGTCGTGTTTATAACCCTTTACGGCCTCACATAATAGATTAGTTAACTCGTGAGTGATTAGTTCCGAGTAAAATAACCATAAGTGCGTCAATGAAATAACTATTTCATATATTCAAAATAAGGGCCAAATTTCAAGATTGCCACAATATCCAAAAATCTAACTCCTAAAAGTCCTCCCCATTAATGTCACTCTCATACTACTCATTGCCAGTTGAAAAACCTAAAAGAGATTGGAAGGAATTAGTTGAGCAACCAGAACTTAGTGAATAATGTGTCTCTTCTAAGCAAATCGAGCAACTACTATGTACATTTAAGATACAAAAACACTATTCATTTACACCCAATTCAAAATATAACAAACTTACAAGATTAAAATAAGTTATATATTACTTTAACATAACTATACTGATAGCATATTTGCCCTTTTCATCAGCAATATCAAAATAAATAATTAATTGTCCAATCTATTGATCAATCTCAACAACTCACATATTAATGGTCTATCACATTAATTAATCTCGTCAAACCACATGTAAATGGTCCATCTCAATAACATGTCAATGATTCACTCCATTGATCAAACTCCAATCACATATCAATGGTCTACTCCACTAACCAAACCCGTTCTCAAATATCGAACCATGATCACACATAACGCCTCGTGATAGGGTGACCAAGATTCTCCCATTGGCTAAGTCTTCACCTATAACGACACTGACTTGGCCCACAAGAATATCTTAACACCGTATACACATACCCACAAACCCTCAACCAAGTTTACAATGATATTGAGCACCCAATTGTCATCCTTCAATACTAGAAATCAAATCCATAACTAATCTCATATATCAGAATACATTTCACAAATTAATTACACAATCTTTTGCAACTCAACTCATCTGCCAGAAATATTTTTAGTAAAACATTTCTCAAATCATTTTAGGATTTATCTCATAAATCAGTTTTACATACCAAATCAAATCAAATGCAACTCATGAAGCATTTCACAAATCGATATATATATATATAATTCCATAGAGCATACTCAAAGGGCAAGAGCTTTCGTGTAAAAAAAAAGACTTCGCAAACCCAAAATATATGACATTTCTTAACTTCATTTATCAAATAGAGTATATGTTTCTACCAAAAAATTCTCACACTATTCACATATACCACAACGTAGTAAATGTCCAATCCAAATTTTATACAGCGAGCATGTTCTTTCATAATTTATAATATATCAAATCTCTATAGCTCTCAAAACGTGAGTTTACAAATTCGTAAAAGAGGTAGCACCACTCATGTAGAAAAGCCAAAAATCAACCTACAATGGTTACTCAAGCCAACACAGTCAAATTTCTATCAATTAATCAAAAAACGATATCAAAATTCAAGTAAATCACTACTTCAACGAACGACTCAACTAAACCATGTTTAATTGTGAACGCGTCAACTCCTAAGCGTACGAAGAAGCTTGTTTATGGCATATATTTATCTTTTGCTGTTACGCGTGACTCACACACAAAACTTCGAAATTCCATTCCAAACAAACCATAATTCAAAATTGAGTTTCGTCATATCCTACAGCTCCACAATGCCCTAGACTACTATTTTACAAAAATCACAACTTCAAAAACTCCTCAATCGAACCTCATAGTTCAAAATTTACATAACTCCAAATTTATGCCCTAACTTCTAAAATTACTCTGACTAGATGAATAATTTGGCTTGAATACTTACCATGCATCACAATTCATAATTGATTTAGCTAGTCGAGGTGTCTGGATCAGCTATGCATGACAATTTTTCCCTTTTTTCTTCTTTTCTTCTTTCCTTCTTGCTTGCTTTCCCCTTCAGCTTCTTCTTTTCCATTTCTGCTTCGATGCACGAGCGCTAATAAGAACAAAGAAAAACACGGTTGAGCTTGGGCTTGGCTTTTAAGAGACAGGGGCTAATTGGGCCCGTATATTACAGATTGACCATAGCTTGAGTACTATGGACTTGAGCCCGAGCACCAGGGACCTAGGTCACTGGGATCTCACATTTAACCTTTGTAGATCTAGGCCTAGTTGCTGGGGATTCGAGCACGGACATCAAGGTCTTAGGCTCGATCTTTGTGGTTCCTAGCCAAGGCACCAAGAAGTGAAGGCATTAAGATCTCAATTTCAGATTCTGTGGATGCGGAATCGATGACTACACTCTCACTCGAGACCCAAGTGGCCTTGATCGAGTTGGGGTCCATTGAGGCTAAACCCAAGATCCCGGTGGACATGTCTTGTTCCCAGCTGATTGTGCACAAGTCACTAGCTCCTAAATAGTATATGTGTAATTAAGAAAATAAAATAAAATCATATCCATACAGTGAACAATATTTTTCAGTTCTTCAAATTTCAGTCAAATATCGAAAAATATTGTCATTTTTCTGGAAAATAATTTCTAAAAAGTAATTTCCACAAATGTATCGTTTTATGTGAAAGAAACACAGCTTTAAAATGTTGTGACAACACAGAGAAAAGAAAGAAAAAATAAAACAAAATGGAAAGAAGAAAAGAGTGGGAGATCACAGAGAATGAAGAGACAAAAATCACGGTGGTTGGTCGGGAAACATCAATTGATACTAGAATACACCTTTTTGCCTGTGATTAGTAAGAGTTGCTCACTGTCTTTTCTCTCACAAGTTAGTTCTTTTTTTCTTTTTTGTCTAGGAGTAAAAAGAGAATAGTAGTCCTAGCTATGTTAGTTTGTCAAGTGACGCTCCAATCGAGTCTGAGCTATCATATAGTAAGAGCTAGTCTTGTAAGATTTTACAGATTGCGGTTTGGATTTTCTCTTTGGGAGATATTAAATTATCGAAATCTTCGGAAATTGCCAATTAGTAACTCGGCCTACAGTGTTTCGTATTGATTAAGTCCGCTGTCGGCAAGATTTTGGGCCAGCAAAATTTAGGGCCTTTAAATTATTTGAAAAAGCTTTTATTTGACTATAAGTTCACTTGAATCAAGGTTCAATAGCAGAAAAATGATGTGACAAAGTTCGTTGCATGAGTGGCTACTCTTAAGGTCTTTTGTCAACTCGGAGTGAATGATTCAACCCAAAAATAATGTTGCCTAGTAAAGTCTTGGTCGAAATTAGTTGGCGAATAAATATGACATTTTGATAGTGCTTCTTTAATAGGATTTTGAAACTTTCAAGGTCGTGTAACTTCTAAGTTAGGCTTTTTAATAATGGTAAGTGGTGTTTTTCTCTTATATATTGTAAAGCCATGTCTTAAAAATGATCAAGATTCAATACATTATGAGTTATGAAAGAATATATTTGTCGTGGCAAAAGTACGCTTCAAGTGCCAAAAGTTGGCATAAAAGGACACTTAAATGCCAAAAGTTACAAAAGTGACACTTAAGTGCCAAAATTAGAGAGAAATAAATCATTTAAGTGCCATTCCGGCCAAAATACTGACATGTGCAATTTCCGGCAAAGTAAGTGCAAAACGGCGTCATTTTACACGGCGACGTGGTCAAACAATGCAAAAACGACACCGTTTTGGTGTGACGTGGTAAAAAAATAATATAAAAATTAATTAAATTAAATTTAAAACATATAAAAATACAAATACAAATATTAAAATATTTAAAAAATATTATATATATATATATATATTTTTTTTTTGAAAAAGAGGAGGCGGGCGAGGGCTCGGGGTTGGCGACCCCGCCGACCCTCCCCCTCCGTCGCCGGCCAGCCCTCAACCGCCTCCCCTTTTTCTTTTCTTTTTAATAAAAAAATATTTTTTTATTTTATTTTTTATAATTTTTTAATATTAAAATTTATATTTTAAATTTTTTTAAATATATTTAATTTTAATTTTAATTTAATTAATTTTTATATTATTTTTTTACCACGTCAACACCAAAACGACGCTGTTTTGCATTTGCTTCGTCGGAAAATCACCACGTCAGCATTTTGGCCGGATTAGCACTTAAATGATCCATTTTGCTCCGATTTTGGCACTTAAGTGTCACTTTCATAACTTTCGGTACTTAAGTATCCCTTTATGCTAATTTTTGGCACTCTAGGGGTCCGGGTGTCTATTTTTCGCATAAAGTTAAATCCAGCATTTGCTACATTTTGATTATTTATGGATGTATTGAGATACGTTTTGTGAAAGATATTGCGAAAGGTCATGAGATGAATTTTGAAATGATTTGTGAAATGTATTCTCATTTATGAGATACATCATGAATTTAATTTGTCAGTTTGGAGGATGGATTAAGCTTGATGCTCATTGTTGTTGTGTTCGGAGTGCATTAAGGAGTTCGTGGGTATGCATACTATTATTAGGATAATTTCTAGGCCAGGCCATTGACCAATATAGGTGGAGATCTTGCCTAAGGAGAACTTGGTCCCCTTTGTCACAGGGCGTTAAATGTGACCATAGTTGAATTTTGAGTTCTAAATTCATTCGATTTAATGAACCATTTATTTGTAATTTGATATAGTCCAATCCATGGAATTGACTATTGATGTATGTTGATTAAATGATCATTTCTGATATGTATGAAGTTCTATCAAAATGAAATAACTCATATTTGACTCGGTACATACATTTGAGTCTTTGGTATTACTTTAGAGATATGCATAGTGGATATTTGATTTGTTTAGTAGATATATGTACTACTCACTAAGCTATAGGTGCTCTCTCTATTCATTCCAAAACCTTTTCAAGTTCTTTAGCTAGTGTCAAGTAGGACGAAAATGATATTGGCGGGGAAGTTTTAGTAGTTGAACTTTTGGTTGATAAATGTCTAATATGGTATATGTTGAGGTTGTAGAAACTTCAATTCTATAACCAACTCAATGTTTTATCATATGTATGTATGTATGTATGTATGTATGTATGTATGTATTGATAACAGGTCTATACTGGTTTATGTTCGAGACTATGTCTTTCAAGTAGGAGGATAGCTATACCATTTCTACTATACTTGAAGGAGTTGGGTGTGATAACACGAAAACTGGATTCATTGTCTTTAGTCAGATCTACTCTCCTTAACTCTGGCTCGATAGTGAGTGGCCGTCCTCCCTTATATTCCATTCTTTCCATGTGCCAGTCACCTAAAGCATGAGCTATATTAAGTTGTCCATTAAGGTACCCATCATAGATATATCCTCCTAATGCCTCAATTTTCATCCTCTCTTTGGCGCCTAATGGTTTATGGTCCCCTACATCTCAAGCACTCTCCTGCAGCAACATAGTACTGCTTGAAAATCTCAGACGTTAGCAACTATCAACATCCGCTATCAAATACAAAAGAAGAGACGAAGATTATGGTCATTTATGATTTAGCCTAATTGCTACTAAAGTACTAAGAAAGTTGCTCTACCCATGGACAACGACATAGTACTGAGCTCAACAATCTTTAGTACTCGCTACTAGCGACGATCTGCTATCTACTATCATGTACTAAACAAAAGTCACAGATTATGATCATTTATTCCTTTAGCATAATTGTCATTAAAGCTCTAAAAGATTGCTCTACTCCTGGACAAAGCTTTAAATCAACCCTCAGACCACTGAAAGCTGTATTTAGAGGTTTGGCAGACTGTATGAGAAAGAGCAACAAGAGCAGCAACTATGTCTTTTGCAACAAATGCCATTCTCCAACTCACTTGGATTCAGGTCTTAGTATCTTCACTCTTGCGCCAAGTTGAGTCAAAGCAACCTATATCTCAGTTGCACTAATTTCCACCTTCATTGTTGTAAGTAAAATCTTTTTGGCTAAAACTGCGTGTCCTTCATCATAATAATACCACATGGGGAAAGACAAATGAACAAGATGATTAGTAAGCACCAGGTCAAGAACTAAAAGACATGCTTACATTCAAATGAAAACACAAAGCAAAACCAGCCCCACAATTTTCAGGACAAACCAAGGTTACATTCCTCTTGTGCATCAACCTCTATAAACAAATTTCATATGGATAAATAGTGGACAGGAAAGACCGACTAACGGTCACTTGTATTTTAATTAAGCTATCAATGAACCCACAAAATCCAATCATACTTAAGTCAATATCATGCTAACCATGGAATCTCATTCAATTAGTGGACTGAAAGAGCAGTCGCCCTTAAGTAGTAAGGATCGAAGAAGGAGCGAAAGCTGTCCACTAATTCTTCTGTAGCTGGATCCTCCATCATTAAAAAAAGGCCTTCCGGCTGCTTTAACAACTAAGAAGTATGGGGTGAGCCAGAAAGAACTGTTGAGAGCTTGCATTTCAAGGGAACTTTTGCTAATGAAGAGAAATTCATTTGTCTATTTTTTCAAAATGTTCCAGGTGAGTAAGTTGAAATACTGGTTTTCCTTTATTGGTCTCCAATCCTGACTAAGTAATGCATTTGATCTGTCAATACCATTTGTAATGTCCCAACACTTCCTTTTCTGGATGCATATCAGCTTACCCTTATGGCTTTCATAACAATGACGGTGTTCCTACGGACTGAGATGCACTGAGATACTGTGATAGACGGTGGGATTTATTTTGGCTCTCTCTTCTTCACTGTGATCATTATAATGCTTAATGGATTCTCAGAGCTTGCCATGACCATCATGAAGCTCCCAGTCTTCTACAAGCAGAGAGACCTCCTCTTCTTTCCTGTGTGGGCATATTCACTGCCCAAATGGATCCTGAAGATTCCAATCACTATAGTAGAAGTTGCTATTTGGGTGATCATGACTTACTATGTCATAGGCTATGACCCTTATGCTGGAAGGTTGATCAAATTACAGTTATTTAGAATTTCAGACTTTGATCCAATGATTCACATACTGATAAAATCTTTGCTACCAGGTTCTTCAAGCAGTATTTTCTGCTACTATGTCTACATCAGATGGCGTCTGGATTATTTCGACTCATTGCGGCATTAGGAAGGAATGTGATAGTGGCAAATACTTTTGGATCATTTGGATTACTTGCTTTTATGGTCTTGGGCGGATCCATCATATCAAGAGGTCAACCGATTGTCTAAAAAACTCTTTTTTTGATTTGCAATCACATATGCAACTTCCTGATGTGACATAATTTGAAGCCAGATGATGTTAAGCCGTGGTGGATATGGGGTTATTGGATCTCCCCAATGATGTATGGACAGAACGCAATCTCTGTAAACGAATTTCTTGGAAAGCAGTGGAGACATGTAAGCACCTTCTTATAAAACTTTTATTAAAGACTTCACAAAGAATTAATAAAGTTTGATTAAACTTTTGGAGTGTCAGCCGCTGAAGCTTCAGAACTTTTGTGGCACAGATTCCTCCTAACTCCACAGAACCTTTAGGGGTTTCGGTCCTGAAATCCCACGGAATTTTTCCTGAAGCGCGTTGGTATTGGATAGGAGTAGGAGCATCAATTGGATACATTTTTCTGTTCAATTTCTTGTTCACTGTGGCCTTGAAATATCTCGACCATAAGTCTCTCACAAGGCTTTTACTTTTGGGGGATTCAGTGTACCATTTTGTTGAACGACTTTCATTTTGCTGCAGCAATTGGGAAGCCTCAAGCTGTACTATCCAAAGAGACTCTTGCAGAGACTCTTGCAGAGAAAATCGCAAGCAAGAATGGTGAGGTTATTGAGCTATCGTCAAGGAGCCGGAGGAGTTCATCTGGTGAGCCACAGAACCAACACATCTTGTACTTTTTGCCTGTCTAGTAGAACTTATGCTAAAGGAATCACTAACGTGATAATACAGAAAACGAGAGTGGGCCCCAAAGAAGCGTCACACATAGAAAATTGTCTACGAGAGTTGAAGGAATCGAGGATTCGGACCTGAATAGGAAACGGGGAATGGTTCTTCCATTCGAGCCACTTTCTATTGCTTTCAACGATATCAGATACACCATAGACATGCCCCGGGTATTGTTTGCTCGGAAGATGTTTTGGTTCTGACAATTCAACTGAGGCTTAGAACTTTTATATGTGCTGAACATCACTTTTATGAACTTGCATTTGCAGGAAATGAAAGCTCAAGGTATTCCTGAAGATCGACTGGAACTTCAAAAGGGTGTAAGTGGTGCTTTTAGGCCAGGAGTATTGACAGCTTTAATGGGTGTCAGTGGTGCTGGAAAGACCACTCTAATGGACGTGTTGGCTGGAAGGAAAACAGGTGGATACATCAACGGGACGATCACAATATCTGGGTACCCAAAGAAGCAAGAAACATTCGCTCGCATATCAGGATACTGTGAACAAACCGATATCCACTCTCCTCACGTCACAGTTTACGAGTCATTGGTGTATTCCGCATGGCTTCGGTTACCTCCTGGAGTGGATTCTAAGAATAGGAAGGTATATATATTACTTGATCCATTAGTTTTACGTCACCCGGCATCTTAGGTGAATTCTACATTTTTTGTCGGTAGAAAAAGATACATTACAAATTTTCCAGAAGACAGTTCAGGTTTTCTCGAAAAGCTATACCAAGTGGAATTTTTCTCATAGTTTACATTGTTCACCACATAGATCGAAAGAATTTTTGGCATCTCTCAAAGGATAACCACCGCTCATAACCAATTTAGACAGCGTATATGTTGTTGCGCGCGGGCGGAATATTGACCAAGCAAATCGGATAATAGTCGGAATGAAGGAAAGGAAATCGGACACCAGATTTACGTGGTTCGGTCCGAATATCGGAACCTACGTTCACGGGGAGAGCAGCACGGAATTCCACTATAAAAACAAGCGATACACCGGAAATTACAATCACTCGAGTACTCAAACACACTCTCAGTGTTTCCCAGCCCACAATTACACCCAAATAACTCACACAGTGTTTAGCCCCTCACAATTCCTAGTGAAACCTCACTCAAGGAATTAAACAAATTCTACTCGTAAGAATTTAACTGGCTAAAACACTTGAGTATAATTACAACGAGAAAATCTCTCTCTGCCGAGAGCTTCTGAAGCCTCACGACTTCTCTCTTTTACTCTTTTGCTCTCTCTCTCGGCCACCGAAATAACTTTGCTCGGTGCGCCCATCTCCGTTGGACATCTCTCTCTTTTATAATATAAAAGAGAGTCTCCATTATTTAATGCAACGTGAGGAAGTCTTCTTCAGAGAAAGAAAGGACAAAGCAAGCCCACCATAATCCATGGGCAGCCATGCATGTGCATGCATTAAAGGAGAGGAGAAAATGGACGTCTGAGCCTCTTTCCTCTTTCTTTGACCCATGCAATGAATGCCACCATTGCACTTTTCTTCATGCACGCCAACTTCCCAAGCTTTCTCCAAGAAGTCCAATTCTCCCTTGTACTTCAGCCGAATAACAAAAGACAAAGAGCTTCTATTTGCATTAAATACAAGCAGCAATTTTGGACTTTCCCTCTCGCGGCTGCACGCTCCCTTCTGGCCTCTTCTTCACGCTTGCGGCTCGTAGATCTGCATGCAATCTTCTTCTGACAATTTCGGCTCATTTCATGCGCTGCTTTGACTCGCACGTGGTCGAGTTCACATATTCTCTTTCAAGGGCTCAAATCAAGACATATTTTCAACAGTATAAATGTCACTGCCTTCGAGTCCCTCCCAGCAGTAGAGTGGTAAGTCGAAATTTTGGATTTAACATCTGCAGATGTTCATTGAAGACGTCATGGAGCTCATAGAGCTTACCCCGTTACGAGAAGCGCTAGTTGGGTTGACTGGTGTGAATGGCCTCTCCACCGAGCAAAGGAAAAGGCTGACAATTGCAGTGGAGCTCATCGCCAACCCGCCAATCATATTCATGGATGAGCCTACCTCTGGCCTACCTCTGGCCTTGATGCCAGGGCAGCTGCTATAGTAATGAGAACAGTTAGAAATACAGTTGACACAGGGCGAACTGTTGTTTGCACCATCCACCAGCCGAGCATTGACATATTTGAGGCTTTGATGAGGTTTGACACAAATTCTCATGAGGGACCGGAAAATCTGTTTGCTTTTGTCTTTGCACACAACTAAGTATCTGAGATATATCCCTTATTAATATGCAGCTGTTTCTTTTGAAAAAAGGAGGAGAGGAGATCTATGTCGGTCCAATAGGCCAGCATTCCTTGCATCTGATCGACTACTTTGAGGTGAGCTTACTGTGGATGAGTTTACATTACATTGAGCTTTAAACGCTAACATTTTTATGCATTCAATCAAAGGGAATTAACGGAGTTCCAAAAATTAAAGACAGATACAATCCGGCGACTTGGATGTTGGAGGTGACAACAGCTGCTCAAGAAGAAATCCTTGGGGTTAACTTCACCGAAGTGTACAGGAGTTCAAATCTGTTTAGGTAAGTTGTTACTTCACCAGAAGCAGAAACATTTTCGTGTTTCGGCTCAATAACATTAAAGAAATTATGTTAAAAAATTTAATTTTGGATGTGCGTATTGCAGAAGCATGGTTTTTATATTAGTTATAGTTTTTGGTTAGTGATATGTGCAAGTGTATGGTGTAGTTTATAGAGGATGGACAAGGGATAAGATAAGATAATTAAAGGATATAAGATATGAGGTATGGGGGAAAATAGTTTTATTAGTTGAGCAAATTAATTGGATGGAAGTACATTGGAGGTCTAAGACCTCTGGCCTTTTTAGTTGAGGATGGTGAGGACAAACGCCCAACACCAACCAAAGATGTGGCTCTCATACCATGTTAAAAATTTTGGATGTGTGTGCTGCGGAAGCATGGTTTTGATATTAATTATAGTTTTTGGTTAGTGACGTGTGCAAGTGTATGATATAGTAGAGGATGGACAAGTATGGGATATTTTGAGAAGGTTTATGGGACAGAGATAGTTTCACTAGCTTATAAATATGGGTATACAATAGTTGAAGGAGGTGTTGATGAGGGAGCATGATGTGGTTTTTATGGTTAGCTCCCTCCACCCTCTTACCTTTGTTGTTCTACTGTGCTCTCCCCTCTTTCCTATTTATAGTGTGCTCTACCAACATTCTAGATTTGTGTAGAATGTTGTCCACTTGGCTTAATCTAGAGAGTTCTAGATTGTAGTTTATCCTCTCTTCTTCTAGAGAGATCTACACATGTGCTTCTACATTTTTCTCTTTCTTCCAAAAACTTCATCTAGGGAATTCTAGAAGTTTAGCAACTCTAGGAAATTCTAGAAAATGGATCACCATTTCCAACAAATTATCATAAAATTGAAGGTTGAAAAGACAAGAGAATGGAAGCATAGTAGCAGATCTTTTACCGTGTCTTTCTCCAATGATTAATTCAGGAGAAACAAAGCTCTGATCAACAAACTGAGTACGCCTCCACCAGGTTCGAAAGATCTCCATTTCCCAACGCAATATTCACAATCGTTCTTCACCCAGTGTATGGCTTGCCTGTGGAAACAACACTGGTCGTATGAGCGCAACCAGGCATACACAGCCGTGAGACTTCTATTCACGACTTTCATAGCCCTAATGTTCGGCACGATTTTTTGGAACCTCGGCTCTAAAAGGTAATGGATAGAATTTCATATGCATAAATACATAAGTCCCTACTCTTTTCTGGTTGTGAAACACACAGAAATTAGACTCAGGAAAAGAAGTACAATGGCTCAGTTACAGACATCATTTGCTCAAAACTTTGGGACTTGCAGGAGAAATCAACAAGATCTCTTCAATGCCATGGGCTCAATGTACTCGGCTGTCATTTTCATTGGATTTCAAAATACAAAGTCGGTTCAACCCGTTGTGGCTATTGAGAGGACCGTCTCCTATAGAGAGAAGAGCGGCTGGAATGTATTCTGCTCTGCCCTATGCCTTTGCACATGTAAGGACTAGTCTCACTTACATAACTAAGGTCGTTCATTGGAAAATAGGAAATGACTCCATGGAGCACCCTAAAGAGTCTTGAGCGAAACCATCATGTTATTTGAAAATATTGTTTCGCACAGGTTATCATCGAGATTCCCTACATCTTCATCCAAACTGTCATCTATGGAGTGATCGTCTATGCAATGATCGGGTTCGAATGGACAGCTGGCAAGTTCCTTTGGTACATCTTCTGTATGTTCTTCACCTTGTTATTCTTCACTCTCTATGGAATGATGAGCGTGGCAGTGACGCCCAACCACAACATAGCCACCATAATCGCTTCCGCATTCTTTGCAATTTGGAACCTTTTCTCGGGATTCATCGTGCCACAAACAGTAAGTTCATCAATATCTTCACTGAAACCAAAGTGGAAAAACAATAAAAGAAAAAAAAAGGACTTAAATGAAAAGCATGACTGATGAGGACTCATACTTTTGTTTTAACAGAGAATACCTGTCTGGTGGAGGTGGTATTCCTGGGCATGTCCAATTTTTTGGACATTGTACGGACTGGTGGCCTCGCAGTTTGGAGATGTTAAGGACGTGCTTGACAGTGGCGAGACAGTCGAAGAGTTCGTGAGAGTTATTTTGGGTTCAGGCATGACTTCTTGGGAGTGGTCGCGATCGTGCTGGTCGGATTGTCTCTCCTCTCTGGATTCATCTTCGCCTTCTCAACCAAAGCATTCAACTTCCAAAAGAGATGATGGCGGTGCAACTGGAGATCGGATAGAAATTGAATATAAGTTCACTAGTTACACGACACATATGAGGATCAAAAGTTATTTTGATGAAAATGGGATATAGTTTTGTATATCACAACGACTGCTTCAAGCAATTCTATTTGTCTTGCTGCTTCTGCAAAACAAGGCCGTACGGCAAAGTTATGGAGTCTACAGAAAACTGTGGAATAATTATTCGACTTGTTTTCTCATGCTTACTTTTGGGGATAAAGCTAGTCAGATGCCATAGCACTTACATCCGGGGAAATAAAGCGGGAGATACTTGAGATTAGGTGAAACAGCTTCCAGAATGTTAACAAAATTGAGCTAATCTTGCTGAACAGGAGCTTTAGAATTAATTGAATGTTTAACTTTTTGGCATAGCTCATAGAATCCTGTCCTGAGGCTCTATAACAAGGTCATATACATTCAATGCCCGACCTTATTGGATTTTTACTTACCGCACTTTAATTGTTTTTTTTCGTCGTTATTTAATTTCCATGCTTTCACTTTGATTATTGGTTGGGGATATAAGAATTTATGGCCCGTTATGTTGAGCTCACTTACGCATGGACACATAAATTAACATGTATAGGGCATTAAAATTTGGGAAGTGTGCCTGACAAACGTTTTTCGAAAAGAGAAAAAGGTACCAATTTGGGTATTGGACATACATCTATACATCTAGCATAATCAAATTCCCGGATCCAAATCTCCAATTGGCCTCTAATAGATTAGTGGCGGCTATCAAGGTAAAATAATATTCACAATCAATGGAAATAATCAAGTTGCACTCGATAAGACTTGGGAGAGCTCATGCCAAGTGTTAGCACCACCCCTCAAGAGGACCGTCCACGCTCACATAGCAATCTGTCAAACCACCTTGAGAAGTTTCATTCACCCTCGGGAGTGTAGCAACAAAACGTCAACAACATCGTGCCTTGTTACTCATTAGGCAACGCTTGATTAATGTTCTTCAAGTCCATCATAACGTTCTCAAACTAGAAAAACTACTTTGATTGAGCATTTTTCATGGGCCTCGAGCTCAAAACATATTCAAACATCCTTATTTAGCCAAGCTATCTAACCAGCTCTACAGTTCCCTCAAACCCTCAAGTGAAAAGCTCTTGAAAGGAAATTACACCAGAAGTGCTTTAACTTTGGCACAGCAGTCACTGGAAAACCATAAAATTTTCTTATCACTCAAGCACGATAACTTTGCATGGCGTACACTTGAATACTATATTTTTTAATTAATCATTTGAGTGCTATAACTTTATAAAAATGTTCACCACAAGTGCAGAAAATCCTACACGGCATGGCAATTGTAATAAACTTGGCATGCCACTTGTGTTGAACGTTTCTTAAAAGTTATAGCACTCACGTGATCAATTAAAAGTTATGACATACAAAAAACAATTTTTAAAAATCACAACACTCTGTGACGGATAAAAAAGAAAATAACGACCCCAAAAAATTATGGCGTTTGTTGTAGTGTAAACGTAACTCTTGAGCGTGGAGCGATCAAGTTGGGTGGAGGATGCGTTTGAAACCAGATAACCGCTGCGGCCAAATTATCCCCACTCTTCCTCTTCAAAACCTCGTCTACCAGATCCTTACAACACATAACTAGGTCATTGTACTCCTGAAGTCTCCTCCACGCGAAATCCACAGCATTCTGACTTCCAAACACATCCCAAATTTCATCACCCCCTATGATGTTTATCTTCTTCAGTCAGATCCATGCTCATTAGCTTCGGCTCGGCACAGTGTAGCCCTCCAGGTACCCATCGTAGACATATTTCTTCCTGATGCCTCGATTCGCTTCCTCTCTTTGCTGCCAATTGGTTTATGACCCCGACATCTCAATCGCTCTCCCATGAGACTTACAAAAGAAAAGGAACAAATTACGTTCATTCGCGCTTGAGCATAATTGCCACTGAAGCACTAAGAAAATTACTCTGCTCATGGACAACCCCTTGAGTAAACCCTCAGACCACTGAACGGTGTACTTAGAGGTTTTGCAGACCACGTGAGAAAGGGCAACAACAGCAATAACTAAGCCTTCTCCCAAATGCCAATCTCCGGCTTCCTTGTATTCAGATCCGTGCATCTTTACTCTTGCAGTAAGTTGAGCCAATGCAACCTACAACTCAGTTGCACATAATTTACACCTTCATTGTTGTAAGTAGACTCTTTTTGGCTGAAAGTGTGTGTTCTGAATCTGGATAATACCACATAGGAAGAAAACAAATTAACAAGATGATCAGTAACACACAAGAACGGGAACTAAAAGTCATGTTTGAATTCAAAGGAAAGCACAAAACGCAAAATTCAGCCACAAAATTTTCAGGACATTAAAGAGGCCTCTTCATGTTTAGAGCAATTTAATATGAAGATGGAATAGACAAAGAAAAGAGGAGATGAACAAAGGTTTCATGTGGCTCTCTCAACCAAGGAAAGGTTCCTTGGTAGCCTACTTTCACACTAGCAATCCCCACTCAACAAAAACAAAAAAGAGTACAGTATAGGGGCTAAACATAGCCTACGATTTTTTCGGTAACTACAGTCGTTTTACATTGGACCTTGATCCTCAATCTTATCATAACTTGGCAAGCTTATCTTGCCAACAATGTTATCCTGTAGCAAGTTGTCGTCATCCAATATGAAATAGGAGTGATGGGGACAAAGCTTGCACCGAAATCTCCCAAGAGAAAATACCTAGACGGAATCCAATAGTAGACACTGAACCAAAACCAACCATTCGGGACATAATGGGCATGTTTGATAACACTCCTGAAAATAATCGATTATATTCTTTTGTTTCCTGAAACAAAAAAAGAATAGAAATCATTTTGGTAAAATTTTTGTTACCAAGAACAAAAATTTTTTTTTTTGTTTCCAAGAATAGATTTGGAATAGAATCAAGAAGCAAAAAAAAATTACTTCTTATTCCCAAGAACAATTCCTAGAATCAAGTCTAATTTTTTTCTTTTCACTTCTCTTTTCTTCTCTTTCCTCTTCTTCTCTTTTCTTTTCTTCTTCTTCCTTTATGCTGGTCGCTGGCCTCAGCCATGGTCGATGACCAGCCAAATGAGGGCCGGCCCCTAGCAACATCAAGCCACAACGAGGCTTGTCGACCCGAGCCTCGGCCTCACCTTGGCTAGGCAAGCCTAGAGGTGACCCGGCGATGCCATGTCACGACCCGAACTCCGAGTGCATGCACATCCCTCCATGGTCAATACAATTTTGCAACATCCCAGGAACTGTTGCCGACCCATTTATTTTACCAAGCATGCGGAAGCATAATCATAAACCCCAACCAATATAGAGATGGGATAGCAAACATAGGATTATATTTACACTAAACACACATATTTTTACAAGAGTGTTTACACACATAAAAGTCTAACATGACAAGGATCTGTTTCAAAAAGAAGAGCTTCTAGGCCATCTATGCTCCGAGCTCCTCGTCCATGGGAACAGGGTCCCAGGTGATCCCGTCAAACTTCTCAATAACAAAAGCGTAAGCTGTCACCCAATATCCAAACTAGATGGAAGACCCATCAACTCCTAACAGAAACTAAACCAAGACCTAGCTTTCACTCCCTTCGACTCCCTATACATCTCCCGAAAATCCTCCATCTAGGGACCTGAAAAATTTAGCCCACAATGGGGCGAGATCACATCTCGCGAATTAATCCCCTAAATCCCGAGTAGGAGAAGGGTACACTCTACATGCAACCTAGTCTCGTTTCTCACAATTATTTTAATACCAACATGTTCCTGCATATTAGTGTCAATCGAATCATACATAACAGTATCGAGTTCACACATCACATGAATACCTTAACATGAGTATATGTAAGAACATAACTATCAATGTAAGCATACGGGCCACAGTCAATACAACAGATAACAGTCTTCCGACATAACCAGGCATCATCTCGCACTGTTGAGCATGGCAACGTCTACACCCAGACGGCATTCCGATTAGGAGTATCGGCCCAGCATCCACTGTAACCGGTATCCATTGACTTAGGGCATTCCCAAAGGAGCATCGTCCGACCCCAAAGGCTCGTGACGGAATCTCATGTCGTGTATGTATTCACTCAATATCACAATTCAATGATCAATTGCGTATTTCATTCACAACATCAATTAAGCAAATTTCCGGCAAGAACACCTTGAGAATAGTTACAAATAACCACTGACCAGAATTTACAGAAACTGTCCATTTGCGCATTTCTTGGTTTAACATCAGAAATCATCTCAAACGAGTTCAAAAAATTCTTAAACTTGAACATGTGATAAAGGACATGTAAAAAAACAATTTTCATGCAGACACCAAGGCCCAGATCCCTCTCGATTCGTCCCAGTAATTCACTCAATCCAGCACTAAAACCGGCCCCGTTTCCAGCGGTTCTGTTTTCTGAAATCAGCTTAGATCGGGGTCCGAAACAGGTCTGTTTGATTTGAAATTCGAGTATGTTAAATTAGAAGACATAAAGAACAACTTTTGTGAAGGCATCGTTTGAAAATTCGAACTCTAAATGTCAGTAAAGACCGGGATAAGTACACTAATGGTGCCATAAGTTGTGTACGGCGCTCACTTTGGTGCCAAAAGTTTTCGTCGGATCACTTAAGTGCCAAATCGGAGGAAAACGATCATTTTGGTGCCACCGGCGAAAGATTCCGACCACCGGCGAAAGATTTCGGCCAAAATGATTACATGGATTTTTTTTTTTTTTTTTTAAATCGATAGGCCTTTAAATGATGTCGTTTTGCCGTCCTACATGGATGGCTTCATGGAAACGACGCCGTTTAGCTCACATGGGGATTGAAATTAGGGTTTCGTCGCTCGACCACCGTCGTTCGCCCGCCGTCGCTCGGCCACCGTCGCTGCTCGGCCACCGTCGCTCAGCCACCATTGTAGTTGCTCGACCAAGTGAGCGAGGAGAGACTGAGATTGTTGCAGGAAAAATCGAAGGCAAGGGCGGAGGAGGAGGAGGAAGAAGATGGGTCGAAGGTGCTGCTGGTGCGCTGCTACTGCTGGTGCGTTGCTGGTGTCGCTGCTGGTGTGCTGCTGGTGTGCTGCCGGTGCTGTTGCTGGTGCCGTGCTAGTGCTGTTGCCGGTGTGGGTCTTCAAGGAAGAAGAAGACACAAAGACGAGCCTTTCCTCTCTCTCAATTTGGGGATTAGGGTTTCAAAGTCGGGGGAAAGATGCCAAACGGCATCGTTTTGGTGTTTGGATACTGACTCAACTCTCCAACGAGCCACGTCGGCTTCAAAAATTAATAAAAAAAGGCCACATCGGATTTCCGGCCAATTTCGTCGGCGTTGGCACCAAAGTGAGCGTTTTTCAAATTTTTTGGCACTTAAGTGATCCGACGGAAACTTTTGGCACCAAAGTGAGCGCCGTACACAACTTATAGCACCATTAGTGTACTTATCCCGTAAAGACCCGTAGAATCCTTACAGGTCAAAATTTTCGGTGTAGTTTAACTTTTGTTTAAAGCTAACGAAGCTAAAATCGTCTTCTTTTTAATTTCTAAAAATCCTGAGAAAATTATATGTTATAATTAAAGGTGTCTAAAACATTTCCTCAGAAGAAATTCATCTCAAAATCGCAACACATCTCCATCTACAAAAATAACAAACCGCACGCACCTAGAAATCAGCCCGGGAACGAGTCTCTGTTCTTGGCCAAACTATCTTCTACGGTTTTGATCTTGTTATTTAAACTAAGACTAAGTCTTTCTATAGCTAATCTAACATTTCTAAACTAATATTAACTATCTTTAATCTCATCTAAGCCTTTCTCAACTAATTTCAACCCCTAAACAGAGGTACACAACTCCTATTCCAGTTTTAGGAGAACAACTCACCTATTTAAAACTAAAGGCGGCTCTTGCTAGGCTGGACAGCAACAAAGAGACAAGCCTTGGGTCTCTCGGTGATGGGGTTGAGCCAAAACAACAGAGGCGTGTGCTGCAATGCGACTGCAACAGCAACACACGGAATTACAAAATTTTTGGTAGAGGGAAACAAACGTGGTGTTTGGTCAGCTGAGCTGTTCTCCTGCTGGTGAGGGGGTTTTATCATCACTTGAACTCCAAGACCAAGAGATATAAAACATGGTGGTAGTTGGGTCAAAGTTTTTGTGGGTTCAAGAATTTTGTAACGTCAAGACCACGCCTTCCTCTGTTTTCTTAGTCGCTGGTTTGTCGTCCAAGAGGAAGCAGAAATGGCCGAATAAACTAGCTTAAAGAAGAAGAAGACAAGACTTTTTATGGCCGTGAAAAGGAAAGGAAAGAAAAAGAAAAGAAAGGAAAGAGAAAGGGGATTGTTGCAAGGCTGGATAAGGGAAAGAGACACACGGTGGGGGGAAATAGGGAAGTACGCGCGAAAAAAGGGAAAGAGGGAAAAGCAAAGGACAAACACTTTTCAGCTAAGAGAAAAGAAAGGAAAGAAAAAGAAAGAGAAAGGAAGAGAGAGAAGACAGCAATCGAATGGTACCAAGAAGGGGATGGGAATCGCATGAAGGGGAGAAGAAATGGAGAAAAAAGGACCAAAGGGGTCCCTACTTCCATTTTTTTCCACACCTTTGCTAATTTCCACAAAGGCTTTGCAGTACTTTTTCCATGGAATTTTAGACCACATCATTTTCAAGTGGTCCCCTACTCTTATGCATCCTTATCTTATACAAATGGAATGCAAATGGTAGTGGAATCCCTCGTAATGTGCAGGCATCCGAATTTGGAGCTAATTCCCATAACTTTTCCTTTTTCCATTTTATCATTTTCACCATCTTAGTTAATAAGGACAATTCTTTATTTAAGTCCTTACAATTCCTTCTTCCAAATGTTCCACAATAAAGGTCCAAAACCTATTTAAAATGTGGCATTTCCCTTATTCTTTTAATTTTCCACTCTTGTATTTTTCACAAACAATTCCCGTCATCAATAAATTTTGAAAAGATGCAACAATATCCCTGGGATTAATTGTGACACATGAAAGTTTTCAATTTCTGAAATCAAAATAAATTTCACAGTTAAATTCAATCAAACACGGTTTCAGCATGGCTTAAACTATTGGGTAGTTTTTTGGGAATTTTTGGTGCAATGGGCTCATGATCGATTATTATCGAGCCACGACGTACATCTTCGACTCATTGGCGACTCTCGGTTGTTGTGAAAATCTCTAGGTTTTAATTACGGGTACCAAAACGACACAAAAATCGGTTTAGTGCCGATCAATGAGAATTTTGTAATTGGATGGAATCACCCATGCTTAATTATATATCTCTATCAAATCGATCTATTTCCGATCTCTAATTTTGACTGTGCCGCAATGATCATTGCAGACTAACATGGTCGAGCAGTCGATTCCTGATTGAATTCTCAAACCTGTTGCATTAAAATCCCTTAATGACTTTCCCAACTAGTCTAGTTATCTCATGAGTGATCAGCTCAGAGATAGCACTATAGACATGTCAATGAAAAGCCCGATTTATTCAATTGAAAACAAAAGTGGAAAATCAAACTATCACAGGCCAAGCCTTGCCCGGTTGACATGAGGTGGGTCTCGCTAGGCTAAGGTGAGACCAACCTTGCGTTATCTAGGCAAGGTTGAGGCTCACGGTGGCTAGGTGAGCCTCTAGCGAGCTCACCTGGACCTCACCAAGCCAATCGCCTACCACCGCCATGACCAACGACCGGCCACAAAGAAGAAGGAAGAAGAAGAGAAAAGGAAAAAGAAAAAAAGAAAAAAAAGAGAGAGAAAACATAATAAAAGCCTTGAAAAATTAAAAGAAACAAAAAAAAAATTAAGAGTCCTACCAACGCATATTTATTCCAGGAATAAGAATTTTGGGTAGTTACTAAGCCCCTTTAAAAACCTCAGAAATTGTTCTCGGAAGCAAAGTAAAAAAAAAAAATTCTAAGCAAAAATTATTCCAAGAATAGAATAGTTACTAAACGCACCCATAATTAGCATAGATGGATTTTATTAAGAAAAAGGTAAAAAAAAAAAAAAAAAAAAAAATCAGTTAACTCTTCCTTTTTTTCTCTTTTAAAAGAAATTTGCTAATGCAAAACTCATTTTTTTTTTCCTTAGTCATAATACACATTAGGGTCTTTTTCGTTTGCAGTACATGAAATTTGTGGATCATGTTAGGGAGAACCTTCGAAACATTTGACAAGTATAAGAAGTAGTGTATTGGAAAATTGGGATTCTGAATTTTCTTTCTTTGGTTGCTTATCAATTACGTCGGAGGCACTTTTATATAAAACCCGTGATGACCCAAACCCGTGAAATACGGAGGGACAGTCTAGTGTAATTCCCTTGCAATTCGCAGGCGAGACTAAGAGCATGTCTCCTATCCCACATTGCCTAGGGGGTCCTGGGCTAATTGATAAGGCCCGGATTATCTACTCTATATGACGTGTTTTAAAGCTAGCGAGCTTCAGCCCAAAGTGGATAATATTACATAATGGTGGCCCCAGGTCCTTATAGGCAGTATCGAGCCAACTTCCGCAACGTATGGGGCCACAACATGGATGTTGTGCCCAAAGAGGGAGAATGCGACAACGTCCTCGAAGGGTGAGAGAATGTGATGACTTAGACTCGGGAAGTACAAAGGGACAAAGGGACAATCTAGTACAACGCCTCAACAGTACGCGAGTGAGGCTAAGCGTATGTCTCCCATCCCATATTGCCTAGGGAGGGAGTCCTAGGCTAGTTGATAAGAGTTGGATTCTCTATTTTGTGTAATGTGTTTTAAAGCCATACGGGCTTCTGCTTAAAACGGACAATATTACACAATGTAGCCCCTAGGTCTTTACAAAACCTACTTAGTAATGGCGGTATTTGTTGCGTACTTCATATAAAAGAAAATCGAAATTTCCTATGAATCCTTTTATTTTAAAAGGTGCTAAATTTTAGTCGGCAAGATACCCTAAAACACTAAGAAAAGCCAAACTGCAAAGCTTGAATGAGTGCTATGCGAGAAATTAGTGCTTGTTTTACAAAAATTAGATGGAAATTTCCTTTATTAAAGACCAATTCAAGAGCTCAATCGACCTTGGAACCAACCTGACCCATTTTAGGCCGTTTCAAATTCATGAATTAATTCACCTCAAGATCAACTTGAAACCCAACAAAATATGCCGAGTTAATAGTTACTTAGGCTTCTCACCAAAAAAAAAAAAAAAAAAATCAATTAATTAATTAATTAATTAATTAATTAACTAATAATAATAATAGTCACTTATGCTTTACTTGTTTCGTGGAAAAATGAATAATTTGGAAAATATTATACAATCGCTTGTATCACTTACGAAAATAAATGCACAAAAAAAATTTCAACATCCACAGAAAAATTTAGACATGAATTATTATCAATTTTGAAAATATTTTTCATTGAATAATTATTATAAGCGATTTAGGATAATTTTTCAAATCATTTTATTTTCCGTGAAACAAATCGAATCTATCAATGGAAAGGGTAATGTGAAATGCTGCATTGTTTTTCAATCTAGGGAATCAATTTCCGCAAGATGAATATTGTCGTAGCATTGCCCACCATTATTGACTGGCTAAGAGTAGGCTGTGGCGATCGCGCCACCCTCTAAAACTGGATTCCTGAAGTGTTTCATGCCCGCTGCCCAAAAAAAAAAAGAAAAAAATGTTCCATGCCCGTGATTTGAAGCTTTTAAGCGTGAAAACGTTAACTTTGATTTGAAATAATGTGAAAGCTAATCGATCTTGCAATCCAAATACAACGCAAAGAGAACGAAATTACCAAAAAAATCAACGAAGAATAATTATGAGCCCGAGAATATATACGTGGTTTGGCTCAAATGTCGATCTTCACTCTATAAGAAGAGCCAACCACAAAGAATCTATTAATCAGTCCGAGGATTATAAAGTTTTAATCGCTCACTCTAGCACTTCAGAGCCCTAAATTACATCCAAACCCACGGTATTTAGCTTCACGTAATTTCTGCGCAAAACAATTCACGAAGTATTTTCTCGTGACTGCCAAACACACGCACCTTCGGGAAGACAAGCGATCTCAATTGAGTGCACCGCACAAAGCCACCCAATGAAATCCAGGAAGAAGAAGAAGCTCCACATGTTCAAGTGGGTCGTGGACTTCCTTTTTCGTCCTGCTACAAGGCCACTAATCAATTTTCTCAGGGACGATACGTGCTGCATCAATGGGGTGTAAAATCAAATCCCACGAAGAAGGCAACACTGCCTAATTACATCACCAAAGGCACCGAACCACTGATCAATTTTCTCTATGACGAGAAGGTGTTACAAAAATTGGGTGTAACATCAGATCCCACGAAGAAGACAACTCTGCCTAATTACATCACCAAAGGCACCAAACCATGCCCATGATAAACACACGCACGTGTATGTATACATACATTAAACTAGGAATCCCTGTGTTCACCGACTCCGCCATGGAAATCCATTCCCATGTTTTTGCCAACTCAATTAACCAACTCCAACGAGGAAATGTTGTGGCTTGAATTGTTCGGTTCGGTCAATCACAAGCCCTATCAGAACTTTCCTAGTTAAAATCACATGACCTGACTTTGGGTTGAATTTCGTTCACGGGCTTAAACTCACTAAAATCCGGTATCCGTCCTGGCCTAACTCCTGCATTAGCCACTGGCATGATTGGCAATGAAATGCTATCATACATGTGATAGTCAATCTTCTCCTGCCCGCTTCCATTCATCTTCTGTAAGGGCAATTATATTGTTAAAAAGTAGTACCAGAACATACTCCAACCACTTCTCTAACTCCTAAGATATATGCAGTTACCTCAAACCCACCAACTGTGAAACAAAATTAATCAAAGGATAAGTGCACTAGAAATTCTAAAACTTGTCCTGAGAGTACAATTCAATCATAAAACTTTTAAAAAATACAATCAAGTCATAAAATTTGCTACCATTTTATGTATGTCAAGTTGAACAGAGTTTTTGACAAAATAAAAAAGTTAAACAGAATTAATAAATGGACTTGATTACACCAACTTAACAAGTTTTAGGACTTAATTATACTTTTTGAAAGTTTGAGGACTCCATTCGGTTATTGCGACAAGTTTTAGGATTTCTGGTACACTTATCTCTTAATCAAACGGGCAAAAAATTTATCGAACCCATGTTGGCATCTTTTTCTTCTTCTTCTCAAGCTATATATACACACAAAATGCAACTCCCTCTTGTTGAACCATCATCAGAAGCTTTCAAAAGCATCTAAAAAGGCTTCAAACTTTCTTGACCCTTTTCGCGCACATTGTTATGAATAAGGGCCTTCTCGCCTGAAAATTACCATACAGTGAAGCATTTGTGTAGCTTTTAGTGGGTGACTATGGACACTGGTGATGCATTTAGAAGAAGCAGTGCAAGGCTGAGCAGTGCACGTTTGAGCAGCTCAAATATAAGGAGGAACAGTGGGAAGGAGATCTTCTCAAGGTCTAGCAGGGATGAGGATGAGGAGGAGGCTCTGATGTGGGCTGCTCTCGAAAGACTTCCAACGTATTTGCGCATTCGGCAGGGCATTCTCGCAGAAGAAGAAGGCCAGATAAGAGAGGTCGATATCGAGAATCTCGGATCGATAGAGAGGAGGAACTTGTTGGAGAGGTTGCTGAATACAGCTGAGGAAGACCATGAAAAGTTCTTGTTAAAGCTGAAGAAGAGGATTGAGAGGTACATGCTAATGACTTTATAGCCACTTCAGAAATTTAATTAGTTGGTCACTGCAATAGTTTTTGAGAGCATGTTAAAGTGGTCTGATTTCTTGTCTTTCTTTTTACCCGGAGAAAGAAACTTCGTCTTAGAAATGTATTTTCTTCTCTTAGCTGAAAGTTTCATGATAAATCTTGATAAGGTTTGTGTTCGTACTTCTGCATCATAAACAGAGTTGGACTGGATTTTCCTACAATTGAAGTCGGATTCGAGCATCTAAATGTCGAGGCAAAAGCTTATGTTGGAAGCCGAGCTCTACCCACAATATTTAATTTCACTGCCAACATACTTGAGGTAATTCATGGTCAATTCATGAAATATCTGTTTTCTCTTGGATTCTGCTCAAACTGACTGAACACCTTCTCATATTAACAAATATCAATAGGGTTTTCTCAACTATTTCACATCCTTCCAAGTAGAAAGCAACCATTACCAATCCTCAACAATGTCAATGGAATCATCAAGCCTTGCAGGTAAGGAGAGAGAGAGAGAGAGAGTTTCTACAGATTTTTTGTCAGCATACGATGCTCAGTGAAGATATCATATTGTTGACATTATTTTTATTTTCCTTTTGCAGAATGACATTACTTCTGGGACCTCCAGGCTCTGAAAAAACCACGTTACTTCTAGCATTAGCTGGGAAGCTCAGCAAAGATTTGAAAGTAAGCATAAAGAAAGTACTCTTAAGAACTGTCTTACTTCAGTAGAGAAATCTTTTGTGTGTAAGTCAAACAAAGAGATTCTGAATCTCAGTTCTCGGGAAGAATCACGTACAATGGACACGGGATGGAAGAATTTGTACCGCAGAGGACATCGGCTTATATAAGTCAATATGATCTCCATATAGGAGAAATGACTGTTAGAGAAACTCTGGCTTTCTCAGCCAGGTGTCAAGGCGTCGGACACCATTATGGTGAGTTTGCTCTATTTTTCTTGTAACCATGATTCAAAGAGTAAATTCAGGAAAAGCGCCAGGGTTTAGAGTTATAATACTACCATTATTTTTCAGATATGCTAGAAGAGTTATCAAGAAGAGAGAGGGAGGCAAACATCAGACCCGATCCTGATATAGATATCTTTATGAAGGTTAGAAATGAGACCACGACTAAGGAACAGTCGGACAGCTTTCTGATTGCAGATTTTGCATGCTTATATTTTCTTTCTTCTGATATGCAAAATATGGTCAAAAACATGGATTAATGCCTGTAAGAGCTTCTATGTATCTTAATCTTCTGCAGGCAGCTGCCCTGGAAGGGCAGGAAACTAATATCGTTACCGATTATATACTCAAGGTATGAGCAAGAAAAAGACGTTTAGTACATTCTTTTGTTTTTTCCACGAGGAGGAGGATACAACGCAAAAACTGAAAATTTCTGTTCTTTTCTCAATGCTTAAAATTTCGATTCTGGGACTTGAAATCTGCGCCAACACGATGGTGGGAGATGAAATGACACGAGGCATCTCTGGTGGACAAAAGAAACGAGTCACAACTGGTAAGACCCAGAAGGCGGCTTTAGTATCCCATTTTGTTGAAAGATTTCGATGACTTTCCCATCAAGTTTGGTTGGTTTGTTCAATTTCGCGTTGACATAAAACAGGGGAGATGCTCGTGGGGCCTGTCAAAGCGCTCTTTATGGACGAAATATCCACTGGCTTGGATAGTGCGACGACATTCCAAATAGTGAGCTCACTCAGACAGTCCATACACATCCTCAATGGGACTGCTCTAATATCCCTCCTCCAGCCTGCGCCGGAAACTTACAACCTGTTTGACGATATCATCCTTCTCACTGATGGGCAAATAGTGTATCAAGGTCCCCGAGAAAACGTGCTCGAGTTCTTTGATCACATGGGTTTTAAGTGTCCTGAAAGGAAAGGAGTAGCTGATTTCTTGCAAGAAGTAATATTTTCAGATCACTTTGTTTTTCGTGCATTGAGTGACAATTGACACATCCATAATTATGTTCCGCAATTTGATCCGTAGGTGACTTCAAGGAAAGACCAAGAGCAGTATTGGGCGCATAAGGACTCCCCTTACAGGTTTGTAACCGTCAAGGAATTTTCCGAAGCATTTCAATCATTTCACATTGGTCAGAAAGTCGGCGACCAACTTGCAATCCCGTTCAACAAGTCGAAAACCCATCCAGCTGCTCTAACAACTAAGAAGTACGGGGTGAGCCAGAAAGAACTGTTGAGAGCTTGCATTTCGAGGGAACTTTTGCTAATGAAGAGAAACTTATTTGTCCATATTTTCACAATATTACAGGTAAGCAAGTTGAAGAATTGGTTTTCCTAATTTAGTCTGTAATTCTGACTAAGCGATGTATGTAATGTCCTAATACTTCCTTGTTCCAATGAACAACAGCTTATGTTTATTGCTTTCATAACAATGACGGTGTTCCTACGGACTAAGATGCACCGAGATACAGTGATGGACGGTGGGATTTACATCGGTGCTCTCTTCTTCTCTTTGACCATTGTAATGTTCAATGGATTCTCGGAGGTTGGCATGACCATCACGAAGCTCCCCGTTTTCTACAAGCAGAGAGACCTCTTCTTCTTTCCTGTGTGGGCATATTCGTTACCCACATGTATCCTGAAGATTCCGAGCACTCTTGTAGAAGTTGCTATTTGGGTGTTCATGACTTACTATGTCATAGGCTTTGACCCTTGTGCTGGAAGGTTGATCAAATTACAGTAAAATTTCAAACTTCGATCCGAGCAGATACTGATAAAATCTATGCTACCAGGTTCTTCAAACAGTATTTTCTGCTGCTATGCCTACATCAGGTGACGTCTGGATTATTCCGGTTTGTTGGGGCAATAGGAAGGAACTTAATCGTGGCGGGTACTTTTGGAATGTTTGGATTACTGTCCATTGTGGTCTTCGGCGGATTCATCATATCAAGAGGTCAAACAGATGTCTAAAATATTCTTGTTTCGGATTGCATTTCACATATAAAATTTCCTGATGTGACATCATTTGAAATCAGATGATGTTAAACCATGGTGGATATGGGGTTATTGGATCTCCCCAATGATGTATGGACAGAACGCTATGGCTGTAAATGAATTTCTTGGAAAGCAGTGGAGACATGTAAGGACCCTGTTGCAAAACTTTTATTAAAGACAATACAAAGAATTAATAAAAGTCGTTAAAATTGTTAAGAGTATTAACTGATGAAGTTTTGAAGCATTTGTGGTATAGATTCCACCCAACTCCACAGAACCTTTAGGAGTTTTGGTCCTAAAGTCCCGAGGAATTTTCCCTGAAGCACATTGGTATTGGATCGGAGTAGGAGCATCAATTGGATACATTTTTCTGTTCAATATCCTGTTCACTGTTGCTTTGAAATATCTTGACCGTAAGTCTCTCCAACAACGCTGTTATTTTCAGGATTCGGTGTACAGTTTTGTTGAATGAATTACTTTTGCTGCAGCATTTGGGAAGCCTCAAGCTGTACTTTCAAAAGAGACACTGGCAGAGAAAATTGCAAGCAAGAATGGAGAGGTCATTGAGCTATCATCAAGGGGGAGCCAGAGGTGTACATCTGGTGAATCTCAGAACCAACATATCTTGTACTTTTTTCCTGTCAGGTGGAAGTTAAGCTAAAGGTATCACTATCATGATAATACAGAAAAAGAGAGTGGACGGCAAAGAAGCACCACATCAGGAACATTGTCTCCGAGAGTTGGGAGAATAAACGATTCAGACCCGGATGGGAAACAAGGAATGGTTCTTTCGTTTGAACCGCTTTCCATTACTTTTGATGATATCAAATACGCCATAGACATGCCCCAGGTACTGTTTGCTTGGAAGATGCTTTGGTTCTGACAATTGAACTGATGGGCAGAACTTTTAGATGTGTGGAACATAACTGAATCAGCGAGTTGTTTACGTTTTCAGGAAATGAAAGCTCAAGGCATTCACGAAGATCGACTGGAACTTCTAAAAGGTGTAAGTGGTGCTTTCAGGCCAGGAGTGTTGACAGCTTTAATGGGTGTCAGTGGCGCAGGAAAGACCACTCTAATGGATGTGTTGGCTGGAAGGAAAACCAGGGGATACTTTGACGGGATAATCACCATATCTGGGTACCCAAAGAAGCAAGAAACATTCACTCGCATATCGGGATACTGCAAACAAACCGATATCCACTCTCCTCACGTTACAGTTAGTGAGTCCTTGGTGTATTCCGCATGGCTTCGATTACCTCCTGAAGTGGATTCTGAGACTAGGAAGGTAGAAACATTACTTGGTCTATTAGTTTTATGTCATCAGGCATCTTAGATAAACTCTTTACATGTTTATCACGAGGAAAGATACCTTACAACTTTTCAGAACAGGTTTTCTTAATAATCTGCACCTGACAGAATTTTTTCATGGTTTACATCATTTACTACATCGATCAAAAGAATTTTTGGCATCTCTCAAAGGATAACCACATCTCATAGACATTTCAGACAGCATAATATTGTCGCGGCCTTCACAAGTCCCTCCCAGCATTTAGAGTGCCAGCTAGAAATTTGATCCAACTTCTGCAGATGTTCATTGAAGAAGTGATGGAGCTCATAGAGCTTACCCCGTTACGAGAAGCACTAGTTGGGTTGCCTGGTGTGAATGGCTTATCCACTGAGCAAAGGAAAAGGCTGACGATTGCAGTGGAGCTTGTAGCCAACCCGTCAATCATATTCATGGACGAGCCTACTTCTGGCCTCGATGCCAGGGCAGCTGCTATAGTAATGAGAACGGTTAGAAACACAGTTGATACAGGACGAACTGTTGTTTGTACCATCCACCAGCCAAGCATCGACATATTTGATGCTTTTGATGAGGTTCGATGAAATTCTTATAAGGGACTGAGCTATCTGTTTGCTTGTATTTTCACAGAATTTAAGTATCTGAGAGATTTTTCTTATTAATATGCAGCTGTTTCTTCTGAAAAGAGGTGGAGAGGAGATCTATGTCGGTCCATTAGGCCAGCGTTCCTTACACCTGATCAACTACTTCGAGGTGAGCTCACTGCTGCGCAGTAATAAACTGAGTTTAGATTACATTGAGCTTTAAACGCTAACATTTCATGTGTTAAATTGAAGGGTATTAGTGGAGTTCCAAAATTAAAGATGGATACAATCCAGCGACTTGGATGTTGGAGGTGACGACAGCTCCTCAAGAAGAAATCCTCGGGTTGACTTCACCAAAGTGTACAGGAATTCAGAACTGTTTAGGTAAGAAATTACTTTTCAGAAGCAGAAACATTTTCGTTATTCTGCTCAATAATCTCAAAGAGATTATCATAAAATTGAACCTTGAAAAGAAAGAGAGATTAAAGGACTAGTAGCAGACCATTCACATGTCCGGTGTCTCTAATGATGGAATCAGGAGAAACAAAGCTCTGATCAGGGAACTAAGTACACCTCCACCGGGGTTGAAGGATCTCTATTTTCCAACACAATATTCACAATCCTTCTCCATCCAGTGTATAGCTTGCCTATGGAAACAACACTGGTCATATTGGTGGAACCCGGCATACACAGCCGTGAGACTTCTATTCACAACTTTCATCGCTTTAATGTTTGGCTCGATATTTTGGAATCTCGGCTCCAAAAGGTAATGGACAGAAATCCCTATGCATAGATAGATTAGTACAACCCTTTTTTTTGGTCGCAAAAGGGAAAAGAAGTATACTGGCTCAGTTACAGCATTATTTGCTCAAAACTTGCGGGACCTGCAGGAGAAACCGGCAAGATCTCTTCAACGCCATGGGCTCTATGTACACGGCTGTCCTTTTCATAGGATTTCAAAATTCGACATCGGTTCAACCCGTTGTGGCTATTGAGAGGACAGTCTTCTATCGAGAGAGAGCGGCTGGAATGTATTCCGCTCTGCCTTATGCCATTGCACATGTATGGACATGTTTCGCTTCCGTAACTCAGTGAGAGAATTAGACTGGAGAGAATTCATCACGTCATTTGACAAAACTGTTTCACACAGGTTATCATCGAGATACCCTACATCATCATCCAAACTGTCATCTACGGAGTAATCATCTATGCAATGATCGGGTTCGATTGGACAGCCAGCAAGTTCTTTTGGCACTTCTTCTGTATGTTCTTCACCTTGCTATGCTACACTTTCTATGGGATGATGACCGTGGCAGCCATGCCCAACCTAAACATAGCCGTCATAACCTCTGCCGGATTCCATTTGATATGGAACCTTTTCTCAGGATTTGTCGTGCCTCGAACAGTAAGTTCATCGATATCTTCACTGAAAACAATAGAAAAGGACTCAAAAAGGAAAAGCATAACTGATGAGGGCTCATACTTTTGTTTTAACAGAGAATACCTATCTGGTGGAGATGGTATTACTGGGCATGTCCAGTTTCTTGGACAATGTACGGACTGGTGGCCTCGCAGTTTGGAGATGTTAAGGACAAGCTTGACACTGGCGAGACGGTGGAAGAGTTCGTGCGGAGTTATTTTGGGTTCAGGCATGATTTCCTGGGCGTGGTTGCGATCGTGCTGGTCGGATTCCCTGTCCTCTTTGGATTCGTCTTTGCCTTCTCAATCAGAACATTCAACTTCCAAAAGAGATGATGACAGCACAACAGGAGATCGGAGAGAAATTGAATATAAGTTCAGTCGTTACAAGATATATATATATATAGATCAAAAGGCATATTGAAGAAAGTGGAATATAATTTCGTAGGTCAGTCATATAGGAAAACGTGATCCTAACGAGTACTCCGAGCAATTCTATAATGACTTGCAACTCTTCTTCCTGCTCCTACAAAACATGGTCGTAAAGTAAAGTTCATGTATATATAATTATTCCACTCGTGCTCCATGCTTAACTCAAGCTTGTCGGATGCCGTAGTACTTACATATGGTGAAATAAGTTTCAAAGCTAGAGATCCTTGAAGTGAGGTGAAACAGCTTTCTTAATATTACTGTTACAATTATTAGACTGTGTTTGAAGGCTGGATATAATTTCGGATAGGACAATGCTTGGGACAACGCAAAATCCGAATATGTTCGGATGCTGTCCAGATAAAAAAATCCAATCTAAGAGGTGTCGCGTGATCTGAATATCTCCGGATATTGAATGATCATGACCGGTGCTGCCTCACTGCCCGTCGTACCCCTGGCGGTCGCACTAGGACCATCAGCACGAAAGCCGGTCGTTGTCGCCTCCGCCCTCAACCACCAAAACAACCTCTGCATTCCACCACCAACGCCTCAACACTTGACTAGGGGTCCGTCACCTCTGATTTCCACTTGGCAGGCCACGATCGTTCTCAATATTGTAGAGCCCGAGCTCAGCCAACATGATCAAGCCTTAGAGCTTGGATCTAAGGTTTGATGTAGGCCGAGCTCAAGTCGAGTGCCACTGAGCTCCAATTCCCTTGCTCAAGCTTGATCAGCTCGTTTTCCGCTGGTCTCCTTCCTCTCAACAACGACATTGATAGGGAAGGGAGAGATCGAGGAGCAATGCGACTGGTTCGTAGGAGATCACGCCTTACTATCGCCCGCATTGGTTGATGTTGTTCTTGCGTTGGTCAGTGTCACGCTGGTCTTGGTTGGTGTCGATATGCTCTCACCTTGGTCACACCTGGTTATTTGCTACAGGTGAGCACTAGTCCAGTTCCACAACTCCTGCAGGTTCCGAACTGAACAATGTCGGAGACTGGCCAATTCGTTCCAATTCTGGTACTATTTAACCCAATTCCCAATTCTAGGGCGTAACTGGATCAAATCGGCACTATTCGATGCCTTTGACCCGTCTTTTTTTATAAAGAGCCCTAAGTATGTTAAATTAATCTATAGTCTATAAGAAACTCCCACTAGTCCATTTCGATCTCATATTGGGCTCTATTTTATCAAATTCTGTATCATACAATAGAAATCCCATTATATTCTCATCAAATCCAAGTTTATCCTATCCGCTATAAAAGTCATACGAGCTCAGAAAGCCTTAAAGTATTCGCTGAACTCCTTACAAAATTTAAAGCACCCATTTTCATAGCTGTTACCTACAGTGAAATTTTTCATACGGAGAAAGTCTACCAATGTGCATAATTAAGTGCACCAACCAGTAAGAAAATACTGAACACGGTACAAACTAGCGGCCAAAAAACAACACTCGGAACCCAGAGCAGAAGATCTCTACAAAAAATAAAAGTGCTGCCGACACTATGCCGCATATATTACAGTTTGTAACTCAAAGATTAGGACCACCTCAACCTACAGTTAGTGAAAATTGATCTCAATGAACTATCAGAGGAAAATGAACCGACAAAACCCTCAATTTAGTCTCCATCCCCTCAATCAGCCTAAGCTATTTAAGTAGCTCTGAAGTTCCCTCAAACCTTCGGCTGAAAAGCTCCTTTGAACTCTTGAGCGTGGAGCGACCAAGTTGGGAGGACGGTCTGGTTGAAAGCAGACAACTACAGCAGCCAAATTATCCCCACTCTTCCTCTTCAAAGCCTCGTGTACCAGATCCTTACAACACATAACTGGATCGTTGTGCTCCTGGAGTCTCCTCCGAGCAAAATCCACAGCATTCTGACTTGTAAACACATCCCAAATTCCATCACACCCTAGGATGAGGAATTCATCTTCTTCCGTCAGATCCATGCTCATTAGCTCAGGCTCGGCACTGAGTGGCCCTCCTTCCCTACCTTTCATTCCTTCAATGTGCCAATCACCTAAAGCACGAGCTACATTAAGTTGTCCATTAAGGTACCCATCAGAGACATCTCCCCGATGCCTCAATTCGCTTCCTCTCTTTGGTGCAGATTGCTTTATGGTCCCTTGACATTTCAATTGCTCTCCCACGGCGACATAGTACTGCTCGACAGTCTCCAGCGTTAGCAACTATCAACGATCTGCTATCACATACAAAAGAAAAGGAACAGATTACGATCACTTATGCTTTGGCATAACTGCCACTAAAGCACTCGGAAAATTGCTCGCCTCATGGACAATGCTTTAAATAAACTCTCACACCAAAGGTTTTGCAGAACATAAAAGAAAGGGCAACAACAGCAATAACTAAGCCTTTTTCCAAATGTCAATCTCCTGCTCACTTGATTTCAGGTCTGAGCATCTTTACTCTTGCACTAAGTTGAGTAAATGCAACCTAACACTCAGTTGGACAAAATTTCCACCTTTATTCTGTAAGCAAACTCTTTTTGGCTGAAAGTGCGTTTACTTCATCAGGATAATACCACACAGATAAAAACCAAATGAATAAGATGAACACAAGATCAAGAACTAAACGAATTGCTTGAATTCAAATGAAAACACCAAAAGCAAATTCAGCTACAAAATTTTCAGGACAATAATGAGGCTTGTTCGTGTTATTTTATCATGGTGTCATCGTCATCAATAAGAAAAAGGAGTGATGGGAATAAAGCTTGCACCAAAATCTCACAGAAGAAATACATACATGGAATCCAATAGTAGGCACCGAACAACAACCATACACAATTCTGGACATAGAGTTGGCATAGATCAATTTTATATATAAAAAGGAAAAAAAAAGCAATGCTGTCAATCAAGAGATAAAAGAAAGATTAACAATTCAGGCCTAAGAGTAAAGCCCAACACCCAACCACTGGATAATACCCAGACAACATAAGCTCGGAATTGGATTCAGATTAACGATATTCTTCTCCTGGCTATGTATAGAAAGGTTCATCATCCAACGAAATTCTAACCTTCCCATAATAATCGCAGCCAAAGCCGTGGTCCCAGAAGCAAGTGCAGCATCCAAGGAACAAGCTTTTGCAAAGGCAGCATCAGTTTGCAGAAATGCTGAGGAAACAACCTTCTCAATTGCCCGAGGAAAGTCCTCATTTTTAATAATGTATTGCAGCAAGTTGTGGCCAGCAAATTCGGCAGCATGCTTTCCCCCATGCCCATCAAAGACCTGCTCAATCAATAAAAAAGTCCTCCTCTCACTAAAAGATTTTAAGGGAAAAAAAAATGTAAATAAAGTTTGACTCAAATTCTTGCAGAGTATAAACAAAATCATAATCCTAAAATATTAAGGGTGCGCATGACAATTTCTGGAACGGAAATTGATTTCTGGCTTTCTCAGAAGTTAAACATTTTAGCTTCTGCTTTTTTCTTCAAATCTATTTCTGGAATTCCAGAAATAGAAAAATCAAATTGCGTTACCAAACAGATTTCTATTCCAAACCTGTTTCGGGAAACAGAGAAACAGAGAAATAGAGAAGCAGAAATTTTATCATACGCGCCCTAAGCTACTATCATCATTCATTTTATACAACACAAACTCCAATAGAGAATTGGATCTGTATTTCAAAAACCAAACAGAACAAAGCAGCCAACATGTTAACATAGTGCAGAAAACATTTCCAAGTCATAGAAAAAATTGGAAGCAGGTATTTACTGCGAGAAATGCCCTTTCTAAAGAGCAAGTGAAGCAATTTTTAATAAATTTTAATACCACTTAGTAGCACAACTTCACTAATAATGTCATAGAGCAGCAGCCACCACAGGTACAACAAGATATTAAATTTTTAAGCACTGAACCAAGGTTACATTCCTTATGTGCATCTAACTCTATCAACAAATTTCATATGGACATAAAGACTGACAAGAAAGACCGCATAACGGTCACTTGTCTTTCATTTGAGCTATCAATGAAACTACAAAATCCTTTCTCCATATTTGGTCATACTTGAATCAACATCATTCATCCAAGTTGGGATAGATTGAACATCAACATGAAAACAGACGAACAAGCAATCAGCAGATTAAGAAAACTCAGATGCAGACCAAAAGATACTGATTACACTTAGCAGCAAGCGCAACTTCAGCTCATACTCCCATTATGAAAGACAGTTAAATAGAAAGTAGAGAAGGTCGATACCCCGTAGAATGCATTGGGCCCATCAGCAATGTTATTGAGTCCACAATCACAAACAAAGTCGTCAACACGAACATATACATCTTCCATTCTTGTACGCAAACCAACATCAGCAAACGCTCCTGAGCGAATCACTGGCAGAAACTCAGACTCATGACTCCATACACCCGAGATTGGATCACCAGAGATATCCAACATCTTTGTCTTCACCTATCAAAGTAAGGACAAATTATTCAAACAGGATCAAGCATCGACGATAAACTCAGTTCTAGCTCTTCCTATAATAAGGACCAATCAATGCACATGGATCAGGTCCAATTGTCAGATCATAAACCCCAAAAACATCATAACCCCTAGTGCAGCTAATCATTCAAAAGCATCGATACTAAGAAAAAGAGCCACAGACATATCGAATTAACCTGACAACTGACAACCTAGTCCTTCAAACAATCACACATGTAAATGACGAGGACTCATCGACCCGCCATTCGACTAAAACAATCGAACCCGAGATCGCCACCATTCAAGATAAGTCAGGATCAGACAAACTCACGAGAGAAGGGTGGCGAACAAGCGACTTCTTGCGCGGGGCCGGGGCGACGGGGTCGTCGCTCAGGCATTGCCGGTGGGAGGCGGCGAGCGGGTTCGGCGGCCGGCCATCACAGGAGCCGCTACCGTTTGCTCCGTTCCTATCGACTTCCTTATTACTCTCTTCCATTCCCTTCCACCACTATCACATCCCCCACCTCTTCAACGCACGCGAAGGCCGAAACCAGGGCTTCTTCCCCGGCGAGAATGCGCTAAAAATTCAGGCTTGAATTCTCGAAGCGGAAGAATGCACGGCGCGTCGCCCGGCGAGAACACGAATTTCGAGCTCCGACAAGTTCGGAAAGCCTAAAGAAGCGGCGGCGGCGGCGGAACGAGTGGGGAAGTGGACTCAGTGAGTCGCCGCCGGCGAGTCGGGTTCCGAGCCGGGGAACGAAACGGAGAGACTCTTAGGGTTTTGGGTGGACCGGAGGGAGACGTTGACCCGCGCACGGCGGCGAGCGATCTGCAGCGAGATTGAGATCGAGAGAGGGAGGGAGAGATTTGGGGGATTGACGGGAGGGGCAGGGAAGGTGGGTGAATGCGCGGCTGTGACTGGTGGGTGTGTTGACCCCCCTCGTCGAGACGCCGTCGTTTCTCCGGTCCGTCGCTTTATATAGGCCTGGTGAGCGGACCAAGGCCGACCGACCCCACCACACGAGAAAATGGAAAAACGGCAAAAAAAAAATAAAGTTCGGGAAAGGAGTAATTACACAAATTGTCTCTAAAGTTTAACGGAATGTATAACGTAACTCCCGAACTTTTGATAACTGTTTAATTTAATCCCTACACCATGTGAAAATATTAGTCATTATTACCCATGAATTCAAGTTCAGGAACAAAATATTCAATGCTATCTTTTTATTAATTTAAATTGAGGGACAACATTCAAAGACTAAATTTATCATGTATCAAAAGTTCAAGGGGTAGAATGAATAAATTAAACCACACTGCATATTTGGTCAAAATTGAGGGGCCAATTGTGCCGTTACCTACATATATGCATTTAAGTGAATTTTCATGAATTAATGATGTGGGAGGTTTTGCGGTTAGCGTTTGTCACAATTAAGATGAAAGTGCGTTTTCGTGCATTATCTAGATTAATTGCCCGTGCTTGGCGTGGGTTTTATATTTCAAAGATTTTACGAATACCGATATTTAGTCAATATCCCGATATGCTCAGCAAATTCGATTTATAGAGAAAATGTTGTGCTTTGAGATATAATTGTGAAATTAACCACAGACTTTAATAAATAAAGAAATAATATAAATCATTTCGATTGATGATTGAATGGCTTGTTTCACTATATATTTTATTAAAAGTCATTTGTCTCGTGTTTTGGTAGAATTTGATTTATCACGAACTGTTCTTTCGTATTTCTCAATTGACACTGTTCATTAGTCATTTAAAAGTAATTTCATTCTTTATGTTACCCAGTATTTTCTCTATCACGTAACAAAATGTGCATAGTATCATGAAATTTTTTTTGGGGGGTATGAAGTAGTATGAATTTTAAAGCTATAGGTATCTATTTTTATATATTGTTTCGTGTAGTGTCTACGTATTCTTCCTCATATCGTATTACAACTAATATACGTCAATTTGTCTCTATAATTTTATTCATATATAATTATAGATTTTTTTTTCTGTCGTGCATACTAAAATCAGTTATGCTTTAATTTATAAGTATTAATATTTTCTCATTAACGTCGAGTTGACTTTGATACTTATCAGTTGAAACTTAAATAAATAAATGTGGCATTTATGTAGATTTTTTAAGATGGTTCTCTTACAGTTTTCGTGCAAAAGAAACAGCTACTCCATTAATAACCATTCACATTGAATGCCCTTATTGAGCAAAAGCGAACGTTATAATAGATAGATATAGATAGATATATATAGATATTTTGATAAATAATTTAGAAATTTCAAAACTACTGCATAGTTATTGCACAAGTTAATATATATATATATATATATATATATATATATATAAACTCTTTTTTTGTGTTCCTTTATGTACCTATTTGTAGCAAAAGTCGTTTATAGCAACGGTCAATCATATCATGTACTAAATATAACGTCTTTATATATTCATATGTAGATCTGAATTTGAAAAAGGCTTTTCATTATAACATGATGATTTAAGGTAGGATCATTTTCCACATTCTTTCAATTATTCTCTTTTTGCTTCGATGAATTACAGATTGTACATTACGATTGGATTAAGTATTCGTAATTTGCAAAATAAAATTTTATTTACAAATAAAGAAAAAGACATATTAATGGCACTCAATAAAATAAAGTCAGTTTTTTATTCAGAAATGAGAAAACTGAAAAAGAATATTGCTTACTTTCAACCAGCAAAAGTCAGTTTTACTCTATAAAGGTTCTATCTGGTGTACAGTCATCTAACCATTAGTTAATTCTTAAACAAAATAGTAGTATTTCTCATGGTTCATTAGAAAACGAAGAAAACAATTTTTGGTCTCGGAATTGCAAAGTTTGGAGACTAGCATTTCGCATATTAATTGCACCAATTTATATCAACCCATTTTAAATATCTATTATATTGCCAAACAATTATTTATAAAGGAATTAACAAGAATAATCAAATATGTCGTGCTCACCATAGTGGCATCACTTTTCAATCGATCGTTTAAATATTACTCGAGCAACATAATGATTTTCCTTATTTGAAAAGCCGACGTGGTATCAAATTAATATAAAATCATCCGACGGGATTTATATGTCGGTAAAAGCAAGGATTTGCGGCTAAATATGGGTTCCAACCACAAACCCTAATCCACTTTATCACCTATGCAATATCTCCATTGTGTTTTTATCCCGCACTCAGGCCATCATCCCCATCATCGTCGTCCGTTCCTCGTATCGTGCGAGTCGAGACTTGGTTTCATGCTCATTTCACAGCTTTTGCAAGTCTCGTCAACTCTTGATTGACCAGATTGACCATGCCGTGATCCCAAATGACTCGGCTACTCCTGGCTGTTCTTTGCATTTACGTCGTTGAATTTCACGATTGATAGCTAGAAAGGAAACCCATGTCTGATTCGGGGTTTCTGCTGTTTACTTCACTTTGTTGCTATGTTAGAGAGAGAGAGAGAGAGAGAGAGAGAGAGAGAGAACCTCCATTGATTCATCCTCAACGCGGCTGCGTTTTAGGGCCGCTCTCTCGCGTGGTTTGGTCGTATTTTCTACTTTCGACTGAACTCTCTTTAAAAAAAAAAAAAAAAAAAAAAAGTGGGGTTGGATATGTTACTATTGAAATAAATCCATATAAAATTTGTCATTGGAGATATGCCGTTGGATTCACTCAATTTCGCGTCTTTCAAAGGTCATGACATTTGAATATTCAATGAAAAAATTACGACACTTAAGTGAAAGCCGCACGGAAGTTATGTTTCACGAAAAATATTACATTTTTGTAAAATGTTTTTCAAGGAAATAACAATATTTTCCGGTGTTTAACTAAAGTCTGAAAAAGAGCCGGAAAATATTTTCCGTCACTTGTGAAGAAAAATCACGTTTGATTTTCCCAAAAATACATATACTATTCGGACGCTAGTCACTTGCACATATAGCGGGAAAACTAACCACGAGCACCGGGATCTTGAGTCCAACCTCGACGGATCCCAACTCGAGCATCGAGGACCAGAGCAAGGCCAATTAGGTCATGAGCAAGAGCGCAAGTAAAAGAATCCTATGTCTTGAAGCTTAAACCGAGAACCCAATGCCCGTGCACAACTTCTTAACAACCCAACCTGCGTCCACAAAGGTTAGGCCCTAGGCCCCAATGCCTGTGTTGGGATCCCCAACACCAGGTCTTGTGTCCACAAAGGTTGAGGGCAAGACCTCGGTGACCCAAGTCTTTGGCGCTCGAGCGCGAATCCTCGGCACCCGAGCCCTAGTCCATCAAGGCTAGCCTAGGAAGGCCTTTGCTCTTGCCTAAGTCCTCGACAACCAAGCCGGGGTCCATTAAGGCCAAACCTAACATTAATGGACATGGGCCCAAGCGAGTAGCACTTTGGGGTCTCGAGCTTGCCTCAATGGACCTAGGCTCGAGCACTAGGGTCTCGGGTTTTAGCCTTGATGAACCCATACTCAAGCCCAAGGCATCCAAGCATTGGCACTTTGGGGTCTTAAGCCCAAGGCACAAGCACCAAGGTCTCAGGCCTCAACCTCTTTGGACTCAACAACAGGGGGATCCAAGCATTGGCATCAAGGTCTTGGGCCCACCAATAGAGTCCTGAGCCTAGCCTCGATGGACTCGAGGGCAGGCACCAAAAACTTGAGCATGGGTAATGAGGTCCCAATGTTAGCCTCAATGACTTGGGCATGAGCAATGAGGTCTTGGGCCTCGACCTCGATGGACTTGGTATTAGGCGTGAGGGCTCCAAGCACAAATAGCAAGGACTCAAGCACTACCTTTATAGACCTGGGTATGGGTACCCAAGTCTCACACTCAACCTTTGTGAACCCAACCTAGGTGTCAAGGCATTTAGCATAGGCAATGAGGCCTCAAGCTTGACCTCACAAGCATCGCCATTGGAGTCTGGGCCCAATCTCAATGGACTTGAGCATAGGTGTTGAGGACCCAAGCATTGGCCTCGAGGTCATGGGGCCGGCCTTAGTGGACTCGGGTCGACGTTGGGGACCCAATCGAATGCCGAGGATTCGAGAATGAGCGTTAAGGTTCCCACGCCCAAATGTAAAGATTCTAGTTCAAGTGCCAATATCAAGTCATATTTTGAGAAATAACTTTTTATTTTTAAAGAGAAAATCATTTTCCTAAATATAAGCATAGATTTTCCATCAACCAAAAAATATTTTTCATTGACTCATTTTTCTAAGCAATTCAAATGTCCAAAAATAAGGAAAATGTTTTTTTTCCGACAAATAGATTACTGGAATTCTTTCATGGCTGCTAGTTATTACTTCATCAAGAAAAGGGAAAATCTCAAATAAGGACCCAAAGTGGCCGTTGTCCTAAATAAGGACCCGAAATGGCTAACAAGTCTCAAATAAGGACCTGAACTTGTCGGCTTGCCAAAATGTTCACCAATCGGCGAGAGTATGACATTTCCAGTGGCCGGAATATGGGCAATTTTGTCCAAAAAAAATATAGATAGAAATTAACAAACCCTAAAAACCACCCCCCAAACTCTTCACGTTCTTTTGACCTAAAAAGAAAAACTCTTCATGTTCTCACGTTTTCTTCTTCTCGCTCTTCATCTTCTCCGTTCTTTGTCCTCTCTCGCTTGGAGCACGGAAATTTTCTATTAATGGAACACGAATTGAAACACAACAAGAAACCCCTACCTTCGTTTCTTCACATCTTCTTCTTTTGTTTTCTATCTTCGTTTCTTTCCAACAAAGAAGACAAATCTTGAGTTAAGCCACCTTTTCGTTATTGAGACACTCGTGCGTAACACGAGGGCCTCGATTCTTCATTATATTTTCATAGGTTTGCCATACACTTTGATTCACACTCCCATTCAACCGAGATCAATTTCGTTCAAATTGTGAGAGAGAGAGAGAGGAAGGGAGGGAGGGAGGGAGGGCATGTACCTTTGGAACTCGGGAGATAGGGATCTTGCTCCATCAACAGAGAATTTGGGTTCTCCAAACGAGAGGGGACAAAGGACGTACAAGATGAAGAGCGGGAAGAAGAAGATGAAGAGTTTAGGGGTTTGTTTTTAGGGTTTGTTAATTTCTATCTATAATTTTTTGGGACAAAATTGCCCATATTCCGGCCACCAAAAATGTCACACGCTCACCGGTCGGTGAACATTTTGGCTAGCTGGCCGGTTCAGTCCTTATTCAAACTTGATAGCCACTTCAAATCCTTATTTGGAACAACGGTTACTTGAGTCTTATTTGAGAAAGTAGGCTCACTTTGGGTCTTTATTTGAGATTTTCTCTTAAGAAAAGGTAAGGGCTCTTATTTATGTTTCTTGTGATTTACTATTCATTGTTACAATCTTTTTTAAAAAAATTCTCCGTATCATTTAGTCATCACTAGCCTTATGTAGTGTTCGTCTACACCACTATTATTTCGTGGATTTTGCTCTTTCCTAGTTTCACCTTATAGAAAAGTCATAATTGAATGAAGAGTCTCAATTTCTTATTTCACAATGGGGATAATCAATAACATTATTAATTTTTTATATATGGTAATTTAAGATGATTATGGCTAACCAAACTTATGACTCCCTTTTTCCTCCTATATCCATGCATTCATGTTAAACAGAAATAAGGTATAACAATTTCATTTACTTTATATTAATCCTAATAAAATGGTGACCTCATGCTCGCAAGTTACTTGTACATTTCTCTCTCTCTCTATTTTACAATTTACTCTTCTTCTTTTTTGTCAAAAGAAACGTTCCATTCATTTCCCCACACACACACATACAAAATAGAGAAATGCAATCTAACTACAAGTCAAGACAAATCCCAGACAAATCCAACATAAAACAAGTTCCGAATAAGAAGATGAATAATCATAATAAGGTTAGCGATCACATGCTCAAAAAGAGTACATTTGTGACTTTTCAAACCAAAATCGACGATCAATCACTAAATTCATCTTCAATAGTGACACATATCGAAATCTCCATCTATTGTTATGGCATTACCTTTCAACGGTGCGCACCTAGGTTTGGCATGTCCAACACTATTTTATTCAGGGTAATAAAATTGAACATGCATAAATTTAACAGTTACGAGCAAAATCTTTACGAAACTCCTCGATATCCTTCAAAATTGAACTTATACACTAACGAAACCAAAGGAAAGTGAAGCCATGATATCATACACATGAAAAACTCCAAATTTAGACTAAACCAAGATAGAAATCTCTTTGAAACGGGAGAGAGAAACTTCTCAATCTAGACTAGATCAGAAGAGAAAAGCTTCTCAAAACAGGATAAAGGTGAGAAAAAGAAAAAAAAAAAAAATCGAATCAGCCCGAAAACAAGGAAAAAGGGGGGCCGGGGGGGCCGGGGGGAGGAGGTTTGACCAAATCTTCTTCTCCAGGGAAGTTGAAGAAGAGAGCTATGTGAAGATAAGATAACTCTAGAGAGGAAAGAGACAAAATGTAATCCGTGCCTTGATTATGAAGATGAAATTCAACACGATAAACAAATCATTGCATCAAGTATGTGGTTGCTCGAGATATAAACTCAAATTATTCGACTTATAAGAAAAGAGCGCACACCCACAAACACATACACAAATATATCTCGAACAATATTATATATAGAGAGAGAGAGAGAGAGAAAATTTATATGCATTTTGGCCGTGGAAGACACATAAATGGCTATGCCAAATTTATTCAAGTCTTCCAAACAGTTGGCCCTACTTCACTTACTGAAGATGACGCATGGATTGACGGAGGCATGGCTTTATAAGCACCAAGTTCAGTCCAACACCAACCCCATTGACCATAATTGCTCGAGACCTGCACTGTACATTCTTAGAACAGATTAAAAGATGGTGCGTATCGGACAAGAAAGAAAAGCAGATTTGACCTGCCCAGGAAGATCCCCAGAAACAAACTACTTTATAAACAAAACCTCTTTGCTTTATCTATTCCATTAAATAGCATCACCAAGGGTATTTGTTAAATAATTAAAGAAAATAAATGTCGTAAATTTCACTTTTCTTGTATTATTCTTATTGATATTTCAAGTTTTGAATTGTGTTAAATTATATATGCTTAACAAATGCTTTGAAAGCATTCATGAACATGATTGGTTTTGAAAATCGACTCTTTCCATTGATATGTACGCACAGGCTTAACGATTATATAGGAAAATTCGTTAGCATGACTCCTATTAATTTAAGAGTCTACTTATTTAACTGAAAATGAATGATTTGAAAAGTAAATTTTATTAGAAATGATTAATCAATATAAAATGTTTTCATTATCAATAATAATTATATCAAAATATTTTAGTGAATGATGAAAATATTTTATAAGTGATTATTTAGAAAATTATTTTTAAAATTATTTTTTATGAAACAAATGCAAACCTAAGTAATTACATACACGACCAAATGTGAAGATATTCGAATCTAGAGACAGAGCTAACCGAATCTTTCGAATCTCCAGGCAGAGCCAACCGAATCTTGGTTTGGATACTGAACAAAAAGTGACCGACCAGATCTTGGGAGTGAATATCTGCATGATGGTCTGAGCTGAAGTGAAGTCTCAAGCCCCAACATGAGATTTTAGTGACCTCCATAATATACCTATATATATATATATATATAGTGCAATATTCATGGCAACTTGGGGGTTCCCTCTCGCTCATGATGTTACGGGCGTTCATTCAATCAAAGTGTCCCAGAAAAAGTAAAGGTCTGAAGTGAACGAAGAGTAATTCTTACAAACTAATTTGGCATAACCATGATTCGTGTTCAAATTTCAAATATATTTCTACACTACTCTTTAAGCATGTGAAGTCGACTTTTACTTCACCGGGTAAAATCTTACCGGTACTTTTCCGAGATTTATTTATGATGGGTCTCGCCCCAACCTCCTTTCATAATCTCGTTTACGGTCTCGACTTTTGGAAGAAAAAGATAAGGAGAATATGAAATCCTCCGCTTTTTTTTTTACCCAAGTGTGGTGAAATTGGACTCTTTCACACATCGGGTTTTTCACCTTCCAACTTTTTGATAGGGCATCTTTTTGCTCTAAGATGCCATTTGAGTACCTAGAAAATAGATGTCACTATTTTCTTCACCTCAGTCAATGGTTAACCCTTTTGATTAAGATTAAACCAGCGTCGGTAAGCCTAAATAAGGATTAAAATAATGTCCTAATCATCTATGAATCCTCTATCTATGGGTGGCTTTTCCCCAACTAATCTTTGCATGTGTTTTAATCATTGTTCATTTTCCAAATCCTTCACGGGTAACCTATGTATAGACCACATTATTCAAAGGAGCCACTCTATGGAATATTATGGGTGGTGCGGTTTATCTTTTTTAATATTTTATCTTGTGGAATAATGTAAATCACTTATATATATTCAAGATTTGCTTATTGCTTTTGGTTGCATGCGCTCAAGGACCATCATTGTTATGTGAACTTTCTTGCATTCCATAGCTGCCAAGACTGATAACCTATGTTGCATGGTTCACCTTTTTCCACCAACAATGTCACGACAAAAGGGTTGTTTAATGCTGAAATAAAGGAAAGTTGGACCAACAGGGTATTGATATGTTGTCACGAATTTAGTAACCATTATTGGATTAGTGATATGTGTGATAATTTGATTGCTCAAAAATTTCAATTCACATGTGTTAAATGTTGAATAGACTTCAAAAAAATCTCGATATTTAATATTATCTTGAAAAATTGAGTTCTACAATTAGAGTACCCGTTTGACTAACTCCGAGAGACCCCTTCTAAAATATAATTGTTCATTTATCATGCGATTCAAGGTGCATGGTTCCATTCAATTGAAAGATGGACTTAAATGTGGAAGTTAAGATCAATCTAGACATAAGAGAAGCTTGACAAGACCTAGTAATTTTCATTAATCTCTTGATTCAAGTTGTATAACCCCCTTTAATTAAAAGATGGATTCTAGAATTTCACTATAACGACAACCATGACGAGGAGAAGAACAAATTCCAATTACAAATGGTGAAATGCACTTGTCAACCATGAGGTACGAGTTCAATCCCTCAAAGCCCAATTAATATAAAGAAATGAACTAAACATGTTGTTCAAAAGGTTTCACCAAATATGAACCAGATACATCGAATCAAAATATAATTTATTTTAGACAAAAGGTAAAATGGATAATAATCGGTACATAGATAGTGACTTATTTATTAATACAAACCACTGCATCCTTGACATATAGTTAGATTTTTAGAATCAAGTAACAATTTATATAAAATGTTTGTGGGAGTGACCTGTGCAATTCCAAAAGCTCTGTGCTCCCTCACTTTACTCCCTAGCCTTCATCATTTCCAAATTAGAAGGAACTCCAAGCAGATCTTCAGCTGACCCACAAAGT